>JAMQGT020002733.1:0-32145 GCA_024447675.2 Pterophyllum scalare | reverse complement strand
TCAATAAATTTGTCTTTGGGGCCATTTTGTGTAAATGTTATGGTCCACAATCAGATATGTGGATCACTATCAAAACTGTAGCAGAAAGTACACTCTTTTGCACCTTCTATCCCATTAACTACATGAACAGTTTTCAAACAGGGGCAGGCCAAATTTCAAAGCACCCCTGTGGAAAATTGTCTACATGTCCTCTGAAATATTATTATTGGCTGTCAGATGACTGCACATTTGGTAGCACATGTGCAGCATCTGGATCATCTCAATTACACCTACATTGAAGTTAGTTGTAGTTTTCTCCACAGAAGAGAGACTGTTTTATTTAATCACTATCATTCAGGTTATGATGTGTACTAGTATAATACATATAAATCTTGCTACGTTCTGTGCCTTTGCATATGTATTCAGACAGACTACAATTTATTGCACTCTCTAATGTCAAAGATCATCAGCAGGATACTTCTTAATACAACCAGACAGCACATGTTAGTGTAGCAAGAAATCATTTGAGTATTTTTCATGTTCATGACCACCTTCCCAGCAGCAGTACATGTCACGGTGTCCTTAAAAACATTTAAAGTGTTAAACTTGCAGGAATGTTTGAACGGATGTCTGAGATTTCAGAGTTTAATTCAAGTTCATAGTTGCTTGTTTCCCTCTGATTTTTTTTCCAACAACGGATAACCTGGATTTGACTAAAAAACTGATAGCCTGCTTCTACCAACCACACAGTATAATCTGCCATATTATTTTTTTCAAGTTTTTTTTTTAATCAAAACTTCTGAACAACCTTGGACAATGGCTGGCAAAAATAACCCAAACCCTTCACAATCTACTGAACTAATACAGAGATACAGTTTCCGGATTCTTGCAGTCACACAATAGTACCAGTAGGGATAAAGTGCGATAGAGAGCCCGGGTCCAGCTGCGCACATACTAAAGCCATTTTCCTGTTGATTGCGCTCTCCGCCACGTTGGTTCCCTTACGTGTGTGTCACATTCTTCTGCGCACCGCGACGTTATGTTTGTGATGAGGCGGGAAATGGCGTCCGCAGACATGGTTGTTCTGTAACTAGCTTACCGAGCGACGGACACAGCTGGCGGCAACAACCACGGCCCGATCTCTATCGGTGCCCGCCCCGGTCGCGGCCGAGAGCTGACAACGCTGCGGCACGTTTTGAAGAGCTTCCTAGATCATCGGTAAGTACCGAACGTCAACATGTAAACAAAAAGGTTTGTCCCCGCGAAAGCCTGACTCCTGCTAGCTAGCGGCTAACGCTGGTTACTGAAGGGGGCGTAGTCTCAATAGCTAAGGATAGTTACGCGAGCGAACAAAATGACACGGTAGCCACGGTGAAGTTAGCCTTAATTAGCTTTATTTCGCTGAATAATTAGAGGATAGTTTGCATGTTACACGTAGATATGTTGTTAGGGACACACGGGAAGTGCTTTGGCAAGCGCAGGGAGTAATGTCATGAGATGGCTCTTGCTGCCTTTGGCGTTTTGTTAGCTTGCAAGCTAACTGTAGCTTGGTTAACGCTAGCTACGGAATCCACTGACAGGCAGCGACTGGTTGATGTTAGCATTAACAGCAGATCTGTTGAGCTCACATGTGTCAGTTATGACCACGTAAAGTCGGCGCTGCGCTAACAAATGTGGGACACCGGCGTCAAAGCGGTGTTCTGTGTGTAGTATTGATGCTAAATATCAGCAGTTGGCTAATGTTAGCTGTAGCTGACGGCGTTGGCGTTAACGCAGCCCGTCTGATGTTACATAACGACAGTCAGCGGTACTGTTTGCTGTCAGATCTCAGTCAGCAGCAACTGAACAAACATCATCACAAAGCTTCTCCTCTAAACACCAGCTGAACTCGAATAACTCGAAAGCTTCATATTTTTTCTTCAACTTCTCGTGTTTATCATGTGAGCCGCCCACTCCGCTGACCTGTCCGGCTTTCACGCATTTTCAGTTTTGGTAACTTTTACTTTCCTCTGTGTGCTTGTGGAGTGGCCGTGACAGCTAAAAAAGGCAAAGGTATGCGTTTTGACTTCACTGATTTGTAGAGCTCCCTAAATATAGATTAGATTGGTGAAGTATGAAATCCATAAATCATGGGTTTGTTGCATAGCTTTAGCAGGCAAATGAAGAAGCGGATTGATGACTGTTTCTGTGTAAGGAAAAAGAAAGAGGATGTGAAAACTGTAAACATAAATAAACGTTACAACTTGGGAAACTTGCTTCTTTGCAAGAGTAAACCAGAACCATACACACTCGTGTCTTCACTTACACTGTGCATATGACTTGTATTTACACATTTCATGTAACACAGATTTGCATTACAGAAACATTGGTGATATTGTGAGTTTGAGCAAATTAAGCAATAAAGAGCTGTTGGGTCATTGTCTGTCTTTAGGCTCTGCCTATGTAATAGAATATTTTTTGTTAATTGAGGTGTTAAATATTTAAGTGCATAGATTTTTATCAAATAAGGTAACTCAAGAGTCCTAGCCTTTGCCATACTTGCATAGTAACGCCTACCATTTCTAAGCCAGGAAAAACCCTGACATAGTTTGTCTTCCGAAGAGAGAAGTTATTATATCCTGCTAAGCACAAGTTCTTGTCATGTTTAGAAATGTTTGCTTTGTGTTTATGTAAAAATGGCAGTCTTGTTTCATGTTGGCTGCCCAGTAGAACTGAAAGTATACCAGTATTTTTAGGCAAATTAGTTGTAGAAGAGCACGTGCGATTTTCTGTTGTTTCTGTCCGTTTGATATATCTTTTTGATACTCAGGTAAATTGAACCACACTTTAATAAATAAAGGTCGATCATTTTAATCACATTCCAGAGGATTTTTTTTTAGGGGGAAGGTTTTTGTTTTTTGTTTTTTTTTTTAAAGGTGGGTTTGATTTACTTGAGCGTAATCTACATATTTGGTCCAAAATAATGAGGAAATGCAACAATTTCAGTCAAAAAGGTAAAGCTGACTCATTTTCTTTCCTGTTTATGGACAGATAATACTTACTGTTGTCTGTCAACCCCCAGAAACCTACTCTGAGTGAGGAAATACCCTGAGGTCCTGTATTTGCTGTGCTGTACCTGAGGTGTTGAGATGCACAGACATTTTCAGATTCCTTTATTCTGATTTTATTAAACACTTACTTACACTCAAGATTGAAAAACTGTTCCTGTAAATACATTATTTAGATTTAAAAAGGTAAAATGTTGCAGAATTGTGGTAATGTAATGTAAAAGACTGGCTATCTGTCTTTTTTTTACTTATTTTCCTCCATGATTTCCCTCCTTGTCAGATTTTTCTATGTGACGTCAGTGCATGATGAAGCTGAGAGTGCGTAAAGCTCCTCAGCAGTCCAACATAGGCCATCGAACCCACCCATCCCAGGCCAAACGGAAACACTGTGAAGTGGAGCCATCGCCAGTGAGAGGTCGAAGCAAAATGCAGAAGAATGAAACAGGCCTGTTCTCCACTATCAAGAAATTCATCCGTGGAAATGCAGTCAAGGTAGGCACAGCTGTTTTTATTTTATGTGCTGTAATGTAATAGTACACCACAGGAACCCATACACCTACTTAAAAACAAAAAAACAAGCAGTGCCTAGGGCTCTACTCTATGGCTGATGATGCGACACTGTGAATCACATGTAATTGTTAGTAGTATTTATAGAGACTGAAAGGACAGGTTCACAATTATTTTACCTGTCTCAAGCAACTGTTGGCCACATAGTGACACAAAAGATGGCAATTTGCACTGTAAGAAAAAAACTAGCATTTGTCCGAAACCTCCTATTTGGAACATTGTTTTTTTTTTTTTGTTTGTTTGTTTTTGGTTTTTTTTCTTTTTTTGGGGAGGGGGGTAATGGTTTTATTTGATTCTTTTAATTTTGAGTTAGTTTCAAATTGTTTTCAGTGTGAATTTGCTTGTTTCAGTTTGATTTTTATTAGTTTTAATCTTTGTTTTAAATTTTTATTAATATAATGTGAGTACTATAATGTCACGGGCGAGATTTAAGAAGTTGAGACTAGGCATTATAATACAAGTGCAATGTTTTGTGTTATTTATGCATGTCAGCCTCAATAAACACATGCACCAATCCCTCCTGAGGGGTATACTATGAAGGAAGTTCAACACAGCCAGGTTTTCCTTGTGTTAGCTGGCTTAGCAAAACCTAAAATCCCATTCATGGATAAACTTAGGCTTTCTGCTCCAGGGCCTATGCACGCTCATACAAAAGGGTGTGTTTGCCCACATCATTTGATTCTTCTGCACAAATCGGATCAATTTAGCAGCGCCTGCTCCAGTCAGACATTATCAGAGGAACAGGTGCTGGAGCTGTTTAAAAAAAAAAAAAAAATATTACAGTAAAATGCGACACTGTGGCCGCAAATAAAACAAGAGAGTAATGCTGCAGAAAATTGTTAATATTCTGAATTCATGATCATTATAAGCTTCATTGAGCGGTAAAATAAATATATTAATGTGTGTGCTGTTTTTTTTATTTCTAACCAGGCAGCTGCAGGTTAGAGCTCTGAAACTTTAAAATGCATCCATTTAAACATTTGAGGTTGCTCAGTGTGTTCCCCTCTGTCCTATAACCTAATGAAGGAGACATGGAAATCACTTTAGTTTGCCACCAGATTAAAGTGAAATCAATTTTTTTGACTGAATAGGTGTTCTTGGTGATAAATGCCTGACTAATATTATTGTAACTGTAATCAATTTTCTAATCAATGTTCTAGTAGCTGCAGCATCAGACAGACTAAGCATAAAAACATGTAGACAATTTCTGCATCACCAATTGAGTGCATGCAAAATACAATGACAATGTAACACATTCGCTTTAAAGTAGGGCTTCACGTGGTGGTGTTAGCAGGGTATGACTTAACAAGTTGCGTGTGTAAAAACATATTTTTTTTTCCATCAGAGAATCTAGATCGCACCTCAGACATACTGTAAATAAGACTTGTTGAAAACATGGCACTTCCAGACAGTTTTAAAGCAAAACTGCTCCCGAACAGATTGTGTTCATCACAGGTTACCACGGTGATGTAGCCAGATTAAAATAGAGCCAGTTTTGTGACACTAAGCATAGCTCGCTAACCCATTAATATTAGCTCATAGTTAACCCCTCAGATTCTTGTTGTGTTGACAAATTTTAAAACATGGGAACATTTCCTTTTCATTTCTGATTTAGTTTTGTGAGCACACAAAGTTGTTTGTTAGACTTTTGTAAGACAAATTTTTTTTAAATTTTATTTCAGTTGACTAAAATAAAGTTTAGTTTTTGTCATCAGTATTCTCCATTTACACTAAAGGTGTCTTTGTCCTGTATGATTAGAAGGAGCTATCACATTGTACTAAACATGTTTAATGTTTAGACACCACACTGTTGTTTTTAGAGGGCATGATATTAAATTATTGTGTATAATTAAATGGTAACTGTAGCAGATTACCAGAAAAGTAGTACAGGCGATGTGCATTCCTTTAGAAATCACCATTTAACTTAACATGCATGTCTTTGGACTGGTGGAGGATGCTGGCGTACCCTGAGAGAACCCCACAGACACAGAGAGAACATGCAAACTCCACACAGAAAGGCCCCAGCAGGCCAGTGGATTCAAACCTAGAATCTTCTTCCTATGAGGTGACAGCGTTAACCACTGAGCACTGCTCCGCCCCTTTTAAACAGACCTCATATTTGAAACAAATGAAATCACATGCATGTAAAATGTGCACAATGAGAAATTAAACATGCATCTTCTGTAGTGATGTCATGGCAACTGCTATCAATGTTGCAGCGCTGCTAATTATATTTCTCATTTCAACATGGTAAAGATTTCCACACTGAAAAAGTTAAAGCTGTGGAAAAATTGAAATGTTAATTTGTTGCCTTGGCTGGTGTGCTTTGTGTTTTCTTTCTTTTTAGGTGGAGCAGGATATTCCTGCCAAGAGGAGTCGTATTGATTGTAATCCCGACAGTGATCTCATTACTTCAACACCACAGACTAGAGGTCTTTCCAACAAATCCGTGTCCAGAGTTTGCCGGAAAAATCAGAATAAAGGTATGACAGGCCAGTCTGTAGTAGTCATCCTGAGTGGAGTGTAACAGATTATATGCCTTTTTATGTACATACTGCAGTTTACTGCTTCTCAGACTTCAGAAGCCAGAAAATTTCACAATAGCGTCCGCAAATTAAAATCATATTTGTCCAACTTTCACTCCATATTTCCCCTCTAGTCGTCTGTGCCAAACCTGCTGTAGTCAAATGCAGAAATACAGAAAGCAGCACAAGTATTTTTGTTTGTAGGTAGTAATGAAGAATATGTTTTGTCTTTGTTTTTTTTTTTAATTTTCTTTTTAAAAGACACAATGACCTGCCACAGTAAACCAATTAAACCAAACGGTAAACTGGAGGCCCCCGTCGACTCAACGAGCAGCCCACCGCGCACCACCCTGCTCGGAACCATCTTCTCTCCGGTCTTCAACTTTTTCTCACCAGCAACTAAAACTGGTAAGAAAACAAGTCCATGGGTATTTGGTAGATGATAATTTAGGCTAAAACATTTTTTTTCTTTCTTTTTTTTTTTTTTTTAAAGATACAATTATTTTGGAACGTCATAAACTGCAGGGTTTTTTTCTAAAGAATTTCCAATGTGTTACTGTTACTTATTTGTATTCCCTCTTTTAAGCCACTCCTGGCTCTGATTCTCACGGCCAAGCCATGGAAGCGGAGGAAATCATGAAACAGCTGGACATCGAGCAGGCTGAGGAGATGCCGAGCAGCACTCTCACATCCACAGAGGGCATCACTCCATGTCACACTGCTCCGATGTTACCACAGAGGCTCCACATCACCTCTGATACAACCATAGAAGAAGGAGAGATCATCACTGAAACTGACATGCCCCCATTAACAGGTGCGACCACTCATCTTAGGCCAAAGCCTCACATAAGCAGGGACAGCTAATGTGAGTTGTTTAGAATGTAGCAGTAGAAGCTACCTCTCAGGATCATTGCATTTTGATTTTTGTTGAATCTTTGTGTGTCTGTCAGCTCCTGGGTGTATGCCAGATGGCAGCTACCCACACTCATTACCCTCAGTTCCAGCAGAACCCTCATACGATGAAGACTGGGAAGTTTTTGACCCGTAAGTTAATCAAATTTTGCACTTTTTTTTTTTTTTAAAAAGCAAACTAAATATTATAATTCCTTTCAAGAGATTTTTGCAAAAGTAATTAGCTAAGTAAAAATTTATTGACTTAAATGAATAACTACTGCATTGTTATTGAATTTAAGTCTGCACTTTGCGCAGTAAACCCTGTTTGTGTTGAGTTGTGTGTTGTGATTCCACTTGAAATCACATCCAAGGTGACTTTGTGGGCTGGTGTTGAGTTTGTAATGTGAGACTTTCAGCCACCAGATGGCAACAAGAAAACACTTTAAGCCTGTGTGTGATCACTGAGGATATTTTTACTCTTCCTTTGATCCCCCAGTGAAGATAAAACATTAGCGCTTTGTTTTATTTTTTTTTATCAGACCTCTGTAGTATTAAAATTGAACCTTTTATCAAAGGTTCAAATGCTACATTTTAAATGCTCGCGATTTTTGACTATTGATAATTTTCCCTTTTTGGTTTCTCTAAATTCTAAGGTACTTTTTCATCAAACACGTGCCTCCGCTGACAGAAGAGCAGTTAACACGCAAACCGGCATTACCTTTAAAAACACGCAGCACACCGGAGTTTTCTCTTGTCCTGGATCTGGTAAGCAGCAAAAAGTTTCTCATGCTTTCATCTCAAAAATGAAAAAGAGGAAGAGAGAGACAAGTTATTCCCCTGTCAATTTCTTTTTTCCCTGCTTCCAGGATGAAACTCTGGTTCACTGTAGTTTGAATGAGCTAGAAGATGCAGCTCTGACATTCCCCGTGCTTTTTCAAGATGTAATATACCAGGTACTGATGGTTTCAACGTCATTCTCCAGTTCAAGAGCCTCCCTTTTTTTTCCTCCTTGCTGTTCTCCTAAATTCTTCTGTCTTTTCATTTCATTTTTTCAATTTATTCTTTAACCTGCAGGTGTACGTTCGATTGAGGCCCTTTTTCCGAGAGTTTCTTGAGCGCATGTCTCAATTGTATGAGGTGAGACGTGTCTTTGTTAGAGTGCAGAGAGTATTTGTTTAGTCTGTCCTGCTCTCAGATTAAATATTACTCATTTATTGCTGTCCATTAAAATTTCAGATTATTCTCTTCACTGCTTCAAAGAAGGTCTACGCCGACAAGTTGCTCAACATCCTGGATCCAAAAAAACAGTTAGTAAGGTCAGTGGGAACGTGCATCCAAAGATAAACAATGCCTACTTTGTCAAATGTGTGTTAGCTGTAGTGCAAGGGACGAATAATACAAGATAACTTAGCAGGATATGGACCTTTATTGAACTAGCAGAGTTTGCCAGCTTTGTTGTTCACTCAGTTATGGAAGATGATCCAAGATAAACATCTAATACTTCTCGGAGGGTTGAGGAAGCTGCTTGCTGCTTTCTTAATTTAAAATCTTTGGTCCCCCCCCCCCAAATAAAACCCCAAAAAAAACAACTTCCTTGAAGGTGTGTTTTATAACAGAGGCAGAGGTTGGCAGCAGGTTTGCTTTACTGGAAAAACCATAAAGCTCCTTCCCTTCCTCTGCAGTGTCTGTCTTGTAAACAAATCCTCTGAAGATCAGTGATTAGACTCCTCAGCAAGCTGCTTTTTTTTTTTTTTTTTTTTTGCTCTCTGGTTCAGCATGGTTGTATGTTGTTCCTAAGCACAGCTTTGCAGACCGTCATCTACATGTTGTACTTGTTTACTGTCACCAGGGGGCCAGCGTCAGAAATTTATTGAACAATTTGTTTGTGGCCTGTTGTGGCTTGTGCTGTTGCTGGTCTTTCAGCCAAAGGGGAAAAAAACTAAAAAATCTCTCCTCTGCAGCCACTGCCTGTGTCTCTCAGGCTCCTTTTTTTTTTTAATCTTTGTGTGTTTTTGTGCGACTTCCCCTTCGTGGCGAACTCTGCTGCCGCTCTCTTTCCTGTTCAGGTCATAGATGGTACAAAAGATGGACATAGGCACTGGGTCAGAAAAATGAAGATGTGCCTATCTAAAGGCCACCAGATGGCAGTAGGTGAGGTCTCAATAAGACATCTGGTCATATTGAGGTTTTGAAGATGTGACATTAATTTGTCCATTAATTTTGGACATGTTACAATCATGGTGACAGCCTAGGCCCCAGTCACACAAGCCTAGAGCTTGATCCGCTAACTTTTGGCAACTGCCGGTCGTGAAAGGAAAATGAGTATTCCCCGACTGATTGCAGGTGGTTGCTAGAAGCTGATGTACAGGCTGATTACTGACCCCCTGGCAACAAGCTGTTGCTAGGGTAAAATGTGTCTTCTCCGACCAGTTGGCAGAAACCTCCTTGCGATTGCTTTGGTCACTAGCGTATCACTGACTTGTTAAAAAACACTGCCCGGCAACTCTGATCTGTGTGTGACGCAAGCTGGTAATGGGGACAGTTTGCCTTCAAAATAAAAGTTGCACCTTTTGAAATATGTTGGCTGCAGTGCTGACCACAGCTTGTATTTTGAAGATGAACCTTTGCACTTTTTCAGATTGTACTACCACTGGGCTAGTAGTTTTTGAGCATTTGCAGACAGGCATTAAAAACTATAGGCAACTGCCATTAGTAATCACTGGTTATTATTAATCTCTGGCTCTCTTCCACACTGTCTTTTTGTCCTTTCTCACGCCAACCAGTCGGAGCAGAGGGTTGCTCCTCCCTGAGCCTCATTCTGCCAGATGTTTCTTCCTGTTAAAAGGGAGTTTTTTTTCCTTCCCACTGTCACCAAGTGCTTGCTCATGGGAGGTTGTTTGATTGTTGGGGTTTTCTTTGTGTTATTGTAGGGTCTTTACCTTACAATATGAAGCACCTTGAGGTGACTATTTGTTGTGATTTGGTATTATATAAATAAATACATACATAAATAAAAATAAAATTGAACTGTAGCAATCTGCTGGCAACCAAAGCAATCACAGTTTTTGGTGCAGCACTTTCTTTGCAGCCATTTTCACCCAGCAGCAGCCAGAAACCCTCCATGAACCACTGCCAACTAGTCAGGAAATACACATTTTTCCTGAGGAGCTGGTGGCTTTGTCGTGTCCAATATGGCCGACAACTCTTGAGCAATGTGCACATGACATCACGTGAGAAACTTCAATGTCTTTAGCGCTAAGTCACTAATTTTGGGTCTTTTTGTAAATCTTGGTTATGCTATGTTTCAAAATGGTGGATTGTGTGTGGTATAAAACCTCACACTCAAACAGCGGGCTGTTCCACAGTCAAACCCACCCCTCGTCATCACATCAGCAAACACTCATCTTCAGGCTTCAAAATGCAACTTCAGAAGCCAGTGAGGGACATCACAGTCCATATTTTATTCTGATTCAGATCCACTTTTTAACCAGTCAGCATTTGACCTTAGTATAGCATCAGCCCTGTCAGGCCACACTCTGGTTGGTGCTATGCTAACAAGCACAACCGTGCAAGCTGCATGCCCAAAATGACTCTGCGTAGCCAGACACGCTACCACGAGTCCCACTTCACTTCCACTGCTCTCCCACCAACCAGTCAAAAACAAAAAGAGTCGGACGACAACAGTAGCAGAGAGGAAACTGGTCCTGGGTGTCATCTTATTTATTTAGGATCTGTATTAGAAGATGATCTATGGGCACAGACCCTTACACATAAACACAGTCTGTATTATTCTCACTCGTTCAAGCACAACCAGGATTACTGATGTGGTCCTCTAACTTTTTGTCAGGGAGTGTCCAGAGTTTCATTAATACCTTATGCTGAAAACGCCATTCACTTCCTTTTCATTCTTTCAACACACATCTGAAGTTCCTGTTGGACCGCTTGCATTTTTGCATGAAACAGTTGGGAATTTCATTTCCTCCTGCCACCTGACTTGTGGCCTCGGGTGAAATGTAGTTATGCTCCTGCTGGAATAAAATCAGTGTAAATCTTTTTATGTGTTTATTGATCCACTATCTGTAAGCATTATTAGCTTCACTGAGGCTGCTCGTTTGGTTTTAACAGAAGAGGGATTTAATAACTTGAAGAGAATAACTCTCATGCTGTGTTTTTCTTCTTTTTTTTTCCTTTTAGACATAGACTATTTCGTGAGCACTGTGTGTGTGTTCAAGGAAATTACATTAAAGACCTAAACATTCTCGGGCGGGATCTTTCCAAGACGGTAATAATTGACAACTCACCCCAAGCCTTTGCTTATCAGGTAAAGTTCTTATACCAGAAAGCCAATTTAAACAAAACAAAACTGCATTGTTGTCCATGACTTTGTGACAAGTGGATACAAACAGATTGTCTTTTTCAGCTTTCCAATGGAATTCCTATTGAGAGCTGGTTTGTGGATAGAAATGACAACGAGCTTCTAAAGCTTATTCCTTTCCTTGAGAAGCTTGTGGAGCTGGTATGTACTTTGACTTTTAAATATTTGCATCTGTGCAGTTAGACCAGTGGAAAATAACCACTGCTGGCAGTGTGCCGTGACCATTCCCCCTACTCTTCACCACGGACATTCTCAACTGTGGATGAGAGCTGTGGAATTTCAAAATATAAATATATAAAAATTTAAGGTGATATAAGGGGGAACATTATTAGTATTGGCAGCTCTGAGACAACCTGTGTTACTAAATGTTGAATAAAAGGTGAATGTGCATTAACTTTGCCAGTTTTCATTTTAGTGCTAAAAATAGAGAAACACACACAGAGGGCACCCTCATGAAGTCTGTTTCTGATTGTTTGGTCTGAGAAAATCACACCAACTGGGCAGATAGGAGCAGATACGGTCCTTGCTGATAGTTTTGGACCTTCCACAGCCCTGTCCAGCTCTCCTAGAGTAACTGTCAGTCTCCTGAAATCTCCTCCATGCTCTTGAGACTGTGTTGGGGGAGACAAACCTTCTGGCAATGGCACATATTGATGTGCCATCCTGCAGGAGTTGGACTACCTGTGCAACCTCTGTAGCATCCAGGTATCACCTCATGCTACCAGTAGTGACACTGACCCTAGCCAAATGCAAAAATAATTAAAAAACAGAAAAGATGAGACGAATAAATGTCAGTGGCCTCCACCTGTAAAACCATTCCTGTTCTGGGGTTGTCTCATTGTTGCACCTGTTAATTTCATTAACACCAAAGGGAAGTGTCAGCGCAGTCAGTACCATGCATTTGTGTAACAGTAACTCTGCTGGACTGAGTTCAATAATATGGTTGGAGCTGGGCGATAAATGATAAAAATAATTATTGTGCAAAAACTTTCCTTGATAGCGATATAAAACACGGTCAATATAAAGTCAGTAGAGCTCGTTCTGTCCGTGGTTGGACAGAAAACAAAAAAAGATCAATAACGAGAACTGCACCGTGCCAAAGCAGTCGTGTGCTTGAAATAGTCAGTCACTTCAGGTTAGGTTGACGCAGTCAGCATAGGAGGAGCAGTCAGCAGCAGCACGTGTTAATATTTGGGATGAGGGTAAGATGAGGACATTGTTGAGGAATTCAGGAGTGTGGGGATATTTTGGCTATTTAAAGTCTGATAAAGAAGCAGAGTGTTTCCACAAAGGCAACTGACACCATGACAAGACATGATGCCAGTAAGCACAGTCAAAAATGTTGAAGCTGATTAAAGGAACTTTAGCCGCTCTGCAGCATAAATAATTCTCTCAGACGGCCACACACAGAGTGTAGCGAGACAGCTGAACAGCCGTGTTCACTACCACATCGGATTGGCGGTCGTAATGCGAGCTTGCATATCTGATCCATGTGAACCTCACTGCCCACTTCACTGCGACAGTACTTCACTTCATGAGCTCTTTGACACAACTGTGGTCTGCTTATGCTTCAAAGGGAACAGATTTATTCTTCATTTACATTTGAAAGTTTCTTGAATTTGTACTGAGGAAATAAACTCTTTTCAGTGTCCGTTTTTTTCCCCTCCTATCTCTGGGGTTTGCCATTTGGTGCATTCAGTGAACGTTTGTTTCCTGGTTTTAAAAACTGAGCCCTGTCCTATTTACCTACATTTTAATACGAGTGCTGAGAAGACATCCTGAACACGTGATCAAAATGAATTGCAGTTTAAAAAAGTTTAAAGTCTTAACTTTAAAAATCAATTCCACCTCTTTTTTTCTTTTTTCTTTTGTTCGTCACAGAATGAAGATGTCAGACCGCACATCCGTGAGCGGTTTCGTTTGCACGACCTCCTTCCTCCAGACTGAGGTGCTAATGTTCATCTTTCAAGATCGCAGTGAGAGATGGGGGAAAGAAAAAGAAACTGACTCAAAGAAGGATGCATTCAACAGGTTTCTCTTTGCATACACAACATTGCCATTATTCAGTTTTTTTTTTTTTAAGTCATGCAAAAAAACAAAAGAAGATTATGTTTGAGTCCGAAAGTCCTGGATGTTTTTCTACACACACGCAGAACCGAAGTTTCTTAGCTCATTTGCTTTCAGTGCGACCTTGCAGACGGCCTCCTCGAAGGTATTTTGTCATTTAAAAACCATTTTTGGATTGACAAAACTGAATGTCACACAGTGTTGGATTCTATGGACCTTGTTGGTTTCATCCTGACCTCCAATGGCCAGTCAAACCTGTAAAATATTCACTCTATTTACCTGTAAATATATGTACATAATTGTTTTTTTTTCTTTGAGGTTTTTAAGTCATTTTATTTTCACCTCAGATTTTAGTATGTACTCTTGACTTTTTTTTTTAAACTGATAAAATGTTGTGTTTTGTTTGAACTTGTTGATAAGCAGCTGCTTTTCTGTTGTATGCCTGCATTATTCCTGTGATGCTTTACTCCATTACATGCAGTCGTCTGTTAAAAGGTGCAGTTTTTAAAAAAAAAAAGAAAAAAAGAAGAAGAGTCTTTGGGAGAAAAATGTTCCTGAAATGATATTTTAAAGCTATAAAATGTACTCGAGACTAGGGTCTCAAATGAATAAGAAGCCATAATGGCACAATCTTAATTTTGGAGATTTGTATTTGATCGTCCTCTTTGACGGGGGTGGGGGGGTTCAGGCATCTTGCACTTTGACATCCAGCCCTTTGTAAGTTGATGTAAACTCTTGTCACTTTTCTACACGGGTGTGTATCACCTAAATTTGTTATGTGGGGGAAAAATGAAATTGTAGCACCAGCAAATTGCCAACATGTTTGCTTTGAATCTTCTTTTCCGAGACGTCTTGTATGTGGGATCTTTGATGTAGGAGTCACGAGTTTTATTGACTTATTGAATGATCACTCCTGGTGTATTCAGTGTTACTCAATGGTTTCCTTGAAAATAAATACATTTTTATACGACACAAGGCTTCCCATCAATAATTAAAACTTCAGGTTGTTCAACAGTACTTTTTCATTTTTTTATTTTCTCTTTAAGCTTCAAAACAAAGACAAAAATGCAGAATAGGAGAAATTGGTACGGAGGATTGATAGAGGCGGAGATGCTCCTTTCTGTCCGGGATCAGTGCAACAGGAAAGAAATACGTGGGAGTCCACCTCAAGTCAGCAGCACTGGTGTAGTAAGAGAAATAAACACAGAAGGTCAGTCAGGTCAGCTTTAATGTTTCAGGATCATTTTTGATGTTTAGACAGGTGTTATAAAGCTGTGAGATTGGCTCAGACGGAGTCTACCCCAAACCCACTGAAAGAGTCCCTGGAGTGAGTTGTTGGTCAGCAGCCACATTATGTTACCTAGTTTGGACCGTATCACACAGTCTAGAAAGAGAGCATGTTTCTCCTATATTGGCTTTTCTTCTTTGGCTTCCTGTTAAATCCAGAATTGAATAACCAGGTCCCATCATATATTAAAGGTATTTTAGTATCATAGTATGCCAACAGAGCACTTCGCTTCCAGATTCCAGGCCTACTCACAGTCCCTTCAGTTTCTAAAAGAGAGCCTTCGGCAGTAAAGTTAAAGGAAAATTTGAATTGAATTGCTGCTTAATTTTGTTTCCCTTTCCACAGTTATTTGCCAATTAAATTTATGAGGAATGCCTTTGGTGATAAACCAGCTAGAAATCATTTTTAAATACCTTTGATTTCAACATCCTGAGACCCAAGCTGCTGTTTGGGATTCATTCTTAATTTCTCCCAAGCTATCTGGGTTTTACTTTGACCTGATAGGTATAACCGCTAAGCACCATCTTTAAACAGAACCTAATGAAGTATGTCCTCATATGGAGATGGTGGGTTTTAACACAAAGCGACCATTTAAAAAAGCATAAAACACTTTATTGTGCAGAATGAAGTGTAAGGTGTACAAAAGGACAGGAGGTTAAAATAAAGTCATGAGTGGTACTGACTGAAGTCACAGCAAGTCAGTGAACCCTCAGCTCAGGGACAATAACAAAACAAATACACTTAGGGAAAAAACCTGGAGGACGTGTTAAGGTTGAAAACTGGGGTTTCAGTGTTCAGTTCATTTTACTTCAGCTTTACTTACAGCACCAAATCACAAACAGCAGTTGCGCAGTGCATAGCCTCTTCATAAGTTTTAATATTATCGTTTTAGCTTCCTTTGTAAGATTGTTGCTCTGCTGTCAGCAGATCCAGCAAAGCAAAAGTAGTGATCTAAAAACATTCTCACCGTGACCTTTTCAGGGGCTCCGTAGTCTCAGACTCCGGGCTGTGACTGTCTTTTTATATTGTCTTTACGTCCTCCAGGATTTTACACGGAGCACTTCTGGAAAGTAAAGTCATTAAACAAGTGAGTGTTGTTGCATTGTGACTGTGGGTCTTTTTTTATTCAACAACTGAAATAAAACAATACAAAAAAGCCCATTTGAATGTTTTAGTTGCAGTACAATATTACACAATTATTTAATTTTTTATGACTTACTGAGGACTAAGTCTGCTTCTACAGAAGTTTGTCAGAAGTTGGATAAAGAGGAAGGAAATGGCATGCAGTAACTAATGAGAATCTCCAGTGTGAGCTGATACACTTGGTGAAAACAGACTTTTTTTAATTTTTTATTGGTATGTACACAACCTGTTTTTATTCAGATACTAACCTTATGAGGTGTCCTGATCAGATAACCTGCTGATGTCTTAATCCTTTTGAGAAATAGGTCATTACCTGATTGCAGGTGTGCACTGAATTGCCCCTTTCAGAGGTCATGTGACTCCAAATACAAAGGGGGGCAGTCTCTCCACCTTCATCAGACTTATCTAACAGGGTTGAGATGGAAGACTTGTTTCAAAAGAAAATCGTACTGTTGATAGTGTCAAGATAAGATGAGGGGATTCATCCAGGGACGCCCGCCTGCCCCCCTGCTCTCATCTATTGGCTGCTGGAGGTGGGAGGAGGCTGTCGCTCATAAATTACAAAGCCTGTGGTGTGACATGCCAGGGGTCCAGGGAGATAAAAGGTGCTGACAGGTGTTCTCACCTCAGGATAAGAGCAGGCCGATCAATGATGTGGATGCTGTTATTTCTGAGTTCCCTGTTGGGGGTGTTTGGGTCGGAGAAAGCATCCCCTGCGGACGCCCAGCAGCTTCAGACTCTCCACTGCCCGCCCTGCGAGCAGATACACTGCTCCTCCCGGCGGGTGCTGAAGCTCCAGTGTAAAGGGGGTATCACGACGGGTGTCTGCGGCTGCTGCCCCGTGTGCGCCAGAACGGTGGGGGAGACCTGCGGGGGGACGTGGGACTATCTGGGGAAGTGCGATGAGGGGCTGGTGTGCGTTTTTCAGGACTCAACAGGTGACAAACCGGATGCAGAGCGCAAAGGGATCTGCAAAGCAGGTAACATAACTGTTACCCTCAAATGATGACGAGCACGGAGTGCACGTCGTATCCTTGGGTGGCATTTTTCACTCATGAAATATGATATTGGTTTTGCATCACAAAACAACGATGATCAGTATAAATAAAAGGCATTGAGTTTGATTTTTCTGATTAATTATAGCAAAACATCACGTTAATTTCAGCAATGAGAAGAAAGTTTTGTAGGCAAAATGCAACATTTAACTCTGAAGTAAAATGGGCTCGGACTACAAAGACACATAAAATATTCTTTATACTATTCTGTCACTGCAGCGGGAATGGTGCCGCTGTGGTAAATCTTGTTTATGAGCTGTGAAGTCTGATAGTGTGGTCAAGGCTTCCTTTGAATCAAAGGTTTCCGAGCCATAATTACTCATCTTATCTGTCCCCGATGAAAAGAGGTGTCACCGTTATCGATACAGTATCAGAGCATTTACAGTTCTCCTGCTTTTTCTTGCTGCTCAGATTATAAAGTCTGACTCCACAATGTGGGATTCTCATTCAGTGTGTTTAAATCTGAGCAGTGATTGAACCGCTGGACACAGAGAGCTGCCAACCAGAGTGCACAAAGGAGTACTGTCAGGCCAACCCTTCCGCAATCTGCTCTGCCAGGTGACCGAATTGAAGTTTTCTCCCCCCTTTATTTATTTATTTTTTGGTTTTTCGTAATGCCTCATATGTTTTGTTTTGTTTTTTAAAACAATAATCGGAATTTCATGCTCTGTAGGTCTACATCTCTGGAGAAGAAAGAGTGCCAGGGTTCCTGCCAGCACACCACCTGTTCAAGCTGTCTGCTGCTGAAGCGTCCATCGTGCTCTCAGACCTGCGCCCCGTCCGACTCTACCTGTCTGCAACACTTTGGGAAGTGTGTGCACAATCACCTGACTGCACCTCACAGTCCCTTATGCCACAACAACCTCCAGGTAGGAGGAGGAACATTATAGAAAAAAAACAAACTAAAACTAATCCCTAATTTTCCTTCACTGTGCTCTGAATCCAACAGTCCTTTTTTTTTCTTTATAGAGTAACTGCGGGGGGCTTTTTGCCTGTTTGGTCCCGGATTGTCCGAACTCGGTCAACTAAGAAGAAACCAAGAGGAAAACGTGTAGCACTATGTAAAAAGGCAGCTATGTTTAAACTGTGTGAATAGCTTAATCAACAATCACCATTTTTTCTGCAACAGAAATTTAAGTAAAAACCTGTCAAGTGATTTGTATTTTAAATCTTATGTTCTGTCCTGGTTATTATGAGCTGTCTGTTTATTTATGAGGATTATCAGGCTGGATTTGCATTATTCCAGCTCTTAATGCTGTTGAGTGATGTGCACTGCTTCATACCAGACAGTTATTATCATTTTTGTTTTTTTAAACATATTTTATTGTATATTATATTAATTTCTATGAGACAGTAAAGTTTAAATCATGTACTACATCATGAAAACCCTCCTGCTTAGTAAATGGATATGTCATATTCTCTCTGTCGCGTGGGTAAAAATATTAAATTACATCTTAAATTACTAGATTTCAGTATCAATGAATGAATATTCTAATCCAAATTATTACAGTCTCAATAAACCCCATAATGGCCTATAAACAGCAGTAAACAGATGATTCATAAAAAGCTGATGCTTTACAAATAACCTGCATTTTTTTTTTAGCTATAGTAGAGATAATACCATTGTATCTTACAATGAGACTACCTGTTTAAATAACATCTTTAATAATAATAATAATCTTTCTAATATGCTAAGACCAAACACCTGCTAGCACACTAGCTTCCTTTAGCCTCAGCTGAGCTCATGTGGGCCAGACCAGTAAAACCGCGGCATTACAACAAAACAAAACAAAAAGCTTCCCTTGCTTTTAGCGTGAAGAGCTACATTATGAAAGCATTCTTATTTACATAACCACACAGTTATAAACCAGATAATCAACAGGCTGACAAGGAAAATAAGTGCAATTTCAACAATAGGTATCAGTCAGTAAACTGCCATAAAGTATTATCACCAGCCACTTTATTAGGTACTTTGCTAGTACTGGGTTGGACCCGTTTTACCTTCAGATTCAACAAGGTTGAATCATCACACAGTTGCTGCAGATTTGTTGGCTGTGCATCCATGATGTGAATTTCCTGTTCCACCACATCACACAGGTGCTCTGTTGGATTGAGATCTGGTGGCTGTGGAGAACAGTGAACTCACTGTCATGCTGTGACACTGTATGTTGTCCTGCTGGAAGCAGCCATCAGAAGATGGGTGCATTGTGGTCATGAAGGATTTGGTGGGCTGTGGTGTTGAAATGATGCTCAGTTGGTATTAAGGGGGCAAAGTGTGCCAAGAAAATATTCTCCACACCATTACACCACAAGCAGCCTGAACCATTCATTCAAGGCAGAATGGATCCATGCTTCCATGTTTATCCCAAATTTTGACCCTAAGATCCAAATTTTACAGCAGAAATTGAAACTTGTCAGACCAGGCAACATTTTTCCAATCTTCTATGGTCCAGTTTTGGTGAGCCTGTGCAATTTGTAATCTTAGTTTCTTGTTCTTACCTGGCAGGAGTGGCACTCGGTGTGGTCTTCTGCTGCTGTAGCCCATCTCCTTCAGGGTTCAACATGTCGTGCATTCAGAGATGCTCTTCTGCATACTTTGGCTGTAATGAGTGGTTATTTGAGTTACTGTTGCCTTCATATCAGCCCAAAGCAGTCTGGTTGTTCTCCTCTGACCTCTAGCATCAACGAGGTATCGCTGCTCATTTTCTCTTTTTCAGATTGTTCTCTGTAAACCCTAGAGATGGTTGTAGATCAGCAGTTTCTGAAATCCTCAGATCAGCCACGGTACAAATTCACATCCTCATTCTGATGCTCGATTTGAACTTCAGCAGGTCATCTTGATCATGCAAGGTCAAAATGACCTGATTCACTGATTTGCTGCCATGTGATTTGCTGATTAGATATTTGTGTTAACAAGCAGTTGAACAAGTATATCTAATAAAGTAGCTGCTGAGTATTCATTGCAATTTATAGATCAAAGAGGATACCTAAAAGCACCAGACCGTACTGAACTCTTTGACAGGCCTCTTCTCGCCTCTACCTGTATGTAAGAGTTTTGGAGCAAATGTTAGTACATGAACACTAAATTAAGATGGTAAACATTATACACGACCTCACACCTGTCTTAGGTTCAGACCACTACAATATACTTCTTAAACAGTGAATGTTGAATCATGAATGCATGAACCAACTGCATTAAAAGCAGGTTTTTCTAATGACAAGAAAGTGAGGCATAAACATTTAGAATTGGAATAATATAGGTACAGCCTCTCTTCTCAGTGATTACTTCTCATTTTGGGAGTTCTTCCTGATTCACCAGTGAGTCCCCTCTACAGTTGCTGCCCCCTTCTCGGTCGATGGTTATTGAATAACAGACTGTTTATGAGGCAGCAATAATGGAGCCTGTGCATAAAGGGAATAAAGTGTGGACCAACAATGGGCAGTTTGTTCTGTGACCTTCAAATGTGAGCCATTTCTGATGAACAGAAGCAGTTTATCTGAGGGATTTCGCAAGACGGAATTGGTTTTTAACCCAAAACAAAGGCCTGCAAAGTCTTTCATCTTCTTTTAAACTTGCTAGTGACATCTGTGACATAATGAGACATCAAAATAATCTTTGGTGTTTAATTAACCTACAGAGACTTGTTTCTCAATAAAGACAGACACCTGAGAAAGGCTGAAGGTACTATGGTACCCATTATTTATGAATAAATGAAATAACTTAACACAAATGTTTTCGCCCCAATTTCATTGTGTCATTTTACACTGCTGCTCAAATAAATAAATAAATAAGATTCTCTTTTCTACCTTCCTTGAGCCGCTAATACGCACACATCAGCATATCAGGTATCTATTAGGAAAACAGGATCTGTCACCAAAGCAGGCCGCCTCTGTTATCAAACCCATATATCACTCTCACTTTTTTCTTACTGATAAAAGAACCACAGTTAGAAGAGGACTGTCTGTGTGCCAGCTGTAATAAATGTGCCCCTGTCAGAGGTAACCCACGTTTGAATGCAACACAAAACCTGAGAACAATGGAAAAGTACTTTAGTCTTTAAGGATACACACCACACTTTGTTTTTATGCTGTCGGGATACAAAGACATGGCTGAAATTAATTTTATGATAATTATAAGTCCAATACTGTGCAAGAGTTTTGAGCCGCGCATTGTTTATATTTTGCTAGGAAAATAAGTGCAGTGATTTACTGAAATGTGCAAATACATAGAAATACACTAAGGCAAAAACAGAGTTTGCACAATTCTAAGACAGTTGAAAGTCAATATTTGGTGTGGTGGGTACTGGGGAGGCCAGTCTATTGTTCCATTATGTGTGTTTTTTCCATCCTCGTATGCTTTTGCTGCATTGGCAGTGTGTTTGAGATCATTGTCATGCTGAAATGGAAGCTGTTCCAAATCACTTTCCACATGGTATTGCATGGTGGATCAAAATCTGACTACTTTTCTGTTTTTCATAATTCCATCAATTTTGACAAAATCTCCAAAACCACTGGCTCAAATGCAAACCATGACAGAGCCTCCACCGTGTTTACAGATGGATGCAGACCATCTTATGTTGTTCCTCTCTCCTGACCTCCTCCATATATTTTGAGGACAATTTGAACCAAAATTTTCAGATTTAGATTCATCACTCCATCAGATCTGTTGCCACTGATAATCAGTCCAGTTCTTGTGTAATTTGGCATACCTCAGCCAACTGAGACCATTTCTGATGATGCTTCAGTGAACAGTAGATGGATCAACTCAAGGTCCAGTTGCATCTCTCAGATCCTCTGTCAGGTCTTTAATGGATTTTTTCCCCCTTGCTCTTAGGGAATTACCTTGGTGGTCTAAAAAGACAAATGTATGCCTTTAAAAATGTGTTATGTTTGGCATTTTTAAATAGATTCAAATAAAGAAATGGGGACAAATGTGATTGTTTAATGTGTTTTGGGACATGCTGTTAGTAACAAAGTGCCTAAAGCTGTAATTTAAAATGACCTGTTATGTGCAGACAGAACACTGGTTTATCCCTTGAGTTAGGCACCTTTTTTATGCTTAATAAGTCAGAGGGTCAGTGTTAAGTCACTTAACAGACAAACAAAAAATTCCTCTGAAAATGGTCAGGTACAAGGCTAAAAATGAGTGTAAATGCAGCCAACGTTAAACCAGCTTGTCATAAATGCATACATTTAAAAAAACAACTATAATTAACCTATGCTTTAAAGTTAGTTAAGATTTAAAAACATCCCAATTTAGTAATTTCCAAAACACAGAGACTCAAAGCCAGGCCTTCAAGTATTAAGAATTTAAAGTGGAATTTCAGTTCATTATTAATGCCTGAAAAACTGAGTAGTGATAATAAATGCTCAGTTAACTAGAAATTCAGTGGCGCTTCAAACCAGAAACAGAAAACAAAATAGACACTGATTATTTAAACAGGATTGCTGTGATTCAAACAAGTTGATTTTCTTTGTTTCCCTGTGGTTGGTAAAACGTGTCAGCAGAGGACTAGAACAACACAGCAACAGAGATTAGCTACAAAACTGGTTGTTTACGAAATCAAACTCCAGGAGAAACACTGCAGCACTCTGAAAATGAACAGAGACCTTCTTACAGATTTAATTAAAATCAATACACACAATTCTCAGAGCTGCTATCTGAAAAGATATGCTATCTTGAATTAACAGTAATGATAACTATATTCTATTATACATTGTAAATAAAGAACTACAGGAGAGAGGAAACAGAAGAAAGGTGCATAAAACGGTCTTTTTCCCTCAGGCCTCCAGGAAGGCACTGCAGATTAGAAACATCCAGGCCATCTGTCCTGTTGTTGCGTCACCTGAATAGTCTGTTCCAAAAGGACACAAAGGTGTTGGAGTTCAAGGCACCGATGAATATGAGCAGTAGAAGGTAGAGACTCATCATGATGGCAAAATGGTGTCTGAGGAGCCATGAGCGGCTGCGGGAATGCCTGAGGAAGGAAAACAGTGATCATCAGCATAGAACAGTGAGCAAACAAACCTCAGTGTCAGGATGGAAACAAGGTTCAGGTTGTCAGTTTTCTTAACTGCTTATCAATGAGGGCCACAGGGGAGCTGGCGCCTATTTGACATTGGACACATCGGCAGATTACGCCCTGAGCCTGGACTCCGTTTTATTTTATTCAAATAGGGATAATGTAAATTAATTAACATGACTACTCAGGTCCATCCAGCTGGCTCTGGGTTTAAGCAGAGATGCCTACACCACTCCCAGCCATCTCCTTTAGTTCTTCCAGGGGGACATCGAGGCATTCCCAAGCCAGCCAAGAAACAAAAACTGTCAGCATGTCTGCCTTGAGGTGCAGCATCCACTCTTCTTTGAACAACAGTCCATAAACATCTGGGAAGTGAGGAGACCAGTTGCTGAACTTTTGGGAGAGGAATGTTGTCTCATTCTTGTCTGGTACAGGATTCTAGCTGCTCAGCACTCCCAGGTTTTCTTCATCAAATTATTTGTTTCGTGACGCTCCAAATGTTTTCAATTTGTAAAAGTTCTGGACTGCAGGCCGGCCAGTGCAGCACCCAGACTGCTCAACTGGGAATAGATGCAGTACGAGGTTTAGGACGGTCTTTCTGAAATATCCACGGCCTTCCCTGAATAAGACGTCATCAGGATGGGAGCATATGTTGCTCTAAACCCTGTATATACCTTTCAGCATTGATGGGGTCTTTCCAGATGTGCAAGCTGCCAGTTCCATAGACACCAATGCAGAGGAATCAGTCTCCATGTTTTCCAAAAAAGAATTTCAAGTTTCAATTCATCCGACCACAGAACAGCTTTCCACTCTGGCCCGGAGAAGGTCACGGCATTTCTGGATCACATTTGGCTTCTTCTGCACGACAGAGCTTAAACCTTAAATTTTCTCAATTTAAACATTTGATGTTTTCTTTGTTCTACTGTGAATAAAATACGGGTTTAAGAGATTTGCAAATCATTGCATTCTAGAGGACACTCAGATAAATGTGAACTTTCCACATTTTCACAACTTTCAACTTTCTGGTTTATCATTCATTCATGTGCCAGATGACTAAGTTTGTATGTATGTAAAGGCGTTAAACACATGCAGACATCAAAATTTTTATCTCTAACGTGTCTTATGAATGCTTTTAATCATCCGTTACACACAAGCAAGCCACATCATTTGGCCCAGGAGATTCCTACCTGGCCAGGTGCCTTTGCTGAGAGTAAACAAGCAGGTACTTGACTCGTAAAAGTTGATTGTTAGTGACTACAAAGTATTTCTGTGGTACATCCCCTCCTTCGCTGTTCTTTGCCCTCGAGCGCTGGCGGTCTATGACTTCAGAATCTGAAATGAAAAATGAGCGGGAGGCTGATTTAAAGAGCAACAAGCACGCAGAAAATTCTTTATATCTGATATGAAAGTCTGAAATACATTCAGGACAAAATTTAGACAACTTCTTTCTCCACAGTGTGCCATAACATATAAGGGAGCTATCCCTGCCTTGGTACAATGTGCAGTACTAGGTGGGAGGGAGCCTGTGTGGCCGTGTTTCATTGAGTTGGTTTTTTTGGTTGCCATCTCAAAGCTTTGTAGTCGATGTTTCAGACATACTTTGTTTACCTGTAGCTGAGGAATCAACAGTCTGTGTTACTGAGTTAAACATACCTTTTTTCTTCACCTGGCACTTAACATCTGGATGATCAATGATTTCACACAAGGCGACACAGCTCAGTAGTGGACCTAAGATGCTTTCTTGCCAGCTGCTGCTGTGGGGACTGTAGAGAACAGCCATACTGAGGTCACTAGTGAGGTAGGTCCCCTCTCCAAACACAGAGTTCTGCAAGTGAAAAATGGCCACATAAAGGTAGTGTGTCCCTCTGATTACCACTCCGGCATTTCAGCATCCTCTAAAACTCCTCATGCTCTTAAACATCTATTACTTGATGCAGCTCTATAAAAAAAAAATAAATAAATAAAAAATTTCAGTACAATGACCTTGTTGAGGTGACAGTGCAGTCCGTTGTGAATGATCGAATGAAAGTTCTCCAAGCGGCTCCCATGGAAAGCATAGAAAACATCTCGTCCTTCCTTCGTCCTCTCAAACCTAGCGTTCATCTGATCAGAGTACTCCAGCTCAAACAGGAAGTCTGGCACAGGCGCAGACATCCCTTCGTTTTCCGTCAGACTGCAGAGTTTGGCATACTGGTGAAGATTGGAGAAACACACTGTGAACATAAAAGCGAGTTGTAAAAGTATGTCTGCCTCTCTGCCTGCAACATACCTCTTCTTTCTGCAGTGTCTTTACAGCAAAGCTCTTTGAAGACAGAATCCAGTGCGTGAGAGCCAGATGATGAGCTCCTTCTCCCGATCGTAGTCTCACCAGCTCTCTCACACCAGGCAACGAGTTCACATCTGCCAGCTAGAGAAGAAAACAATCCTCTCTTTTGATCATATTAACACAACCGAAGTCAAACATCTTTTAGTCCTTCAAACACGCATCTCTGAAAGTGAGAAGCCCCTTCTGTCATTAAAGGCTTTGGTTTCACACTTGGGCATGAAAGTAATTCTGCACAAAGACACAAATTAACTGTTTCTTTGCTCGCTTTGAGACACCTCAGGACCACCCATCTGCTCTGAGACTTAGCCCCCCATCTCTCCTCCACCCGCACATTGTGCACTGGCTCCCCACAGGGCTGTGTGCTGAGCCCCCTCCTGTACTGCCTCTACACCCATGACTGCGTTGCTGCCCTTGCTGCTGACCTTGTACTGCTCATCCACTGAAAGCCTGCTGATGTACTGTATCACAGTATGGTACGGCAGCTGCACTGAGGCAGACAGGGTGAGGCTTCAGAGGGTAGTCGAGACAGCACAAAGAATCGTTGGCTTGCCTCTCCCCTCCCTGATGGACATCTACACCTCCCGCTGCCTCAGCAGAACCAAAAACATCATCAACGACGCTCACACCCTGGCTTTGAACTGTTTGACCTGCTGCACTCTGGCAGGTGCTACAGGTGCATCAAAGCCAGAACAAACAGACTCAAGAACAGTTTCTTCACCAGAGCAATCACCACCCTGAACTCACACACACACACCAACTCTAACTGTGCAACACCCACATCTCTGTGCAAAATTATATTATTCATACTGAACAATATATATTACCCCTATATTGTGTAATGTCCAATATTCATTCACCAGGTGAAATATTCATTCACCAAGTTCAATACTCACCATCTTCATTATTATATGTATACACTTATTTTATTTTTTGCAATGTATATATTTTTATACATTTTATTTTCTGTATATATTATACATACTGTTTTTATTTTCTGTATATTTTTAGAAGTTCTAATTTATATTTTATATTTCAGAAACTTTGACTTTCTATTGCATGGCACTGAACAGGAGTGGCCCTCCAATCTCATTGTACATCCCGTATAATGACAATAAAGGCATTCTATTCTATTCTAAATTGGTAACATGAACAACATATATGCATAAATATTCTTTTGATAAAATGTTCAGCAAAAAAAAAATACCATAAACTTAACATAAACCATAAACTGTGTTACACAAACAGAGCCTGCCTTTCATTTCTCAGCAGCAATAATACTCAGCCAGATTTGATGAGTCAGATAACAGCATCCTATAATTTTAAAGAGTCGTTTATAAAGTGGTCCTCCTAAAATGATCAAATACTTCTATGACTAACATGAGGCTACCATTAACAGCCCATTACTGCCACCAAGTGTATGTATATCATGTTACATTTTATCTGAAATGTAAATGTAACTGCTATAACTGTTTAAATTATCTTAATAGGCTGTACATCAGATAAAAATAAAAATATTCTTTCTTGGCGCTATCTATTATTTACTGGGTATACTTTTTGTGAAGTAGGTATAAATCCATTTTATGCTCCATTGTTGAGTCTGCCATCCCTCCGTCTTTCCGTGTGTGTGTACGTTTTTTTTCTAGCCGCCACGTGAGGCTATGTATCATTTTTCATGCTAATGAGCATGTTTGTGCTGGGATACGTCTATCAATAGGCAGGATGATCATTCTGATCAGTCAGCTGTGTGAGTGAATATATGGCTGCTGTGCCAGACTACATGAGGTGCTGTTGATGGTGGTTTTGGTGCCCTTGATGCTACCCCCTGAGGCTGTATGAGGCTTGTTAGAATAAACTGTGGAGCATTTAGTCAAGTATATACTATATTTTGATTTCTGTTGCTTCTATGGGTAAGGCCCCACATTAGCTTTTAAAACAGGCCCCCAGATGCTTAAGGCTACCACTGGCTTATAATAGAGGATCTTCAAGAGGTTCTGACAGTCACTTCAGCGCTTACCAACTCCTCAAAGTCCTTACTGTCACCACTTAAGTATCGAGGAGGGAATGGTCTGAGCAAAGAGTCCCTCTTGTAGCTCTGAGCGGCAGCAACAAAGAGACTGCAGCGTAGGTCTGCTGCTACGGGGTCTCTTTGCAGGCAGGAGCACACCAGCTCTCTGACTGCTTCAGGTGGCAGCGGTGGCTGCATTCCCAGCACTGTGTACAGAACAATAAGCCAGCACAAGCATTAGAACAGCCAAGATGTAGGTTATGCTTTAAAAGCACAAAAAACAAACAAACTCCCTAATGATAACATGTTTAAGAGCAAACAAAAATGCAAGACTGCAATCAACAATTACTTGTAATATGGATTCATTTACTGATTTTCTTCCTTAATTTATTACCTCATTTTGCATCTTCCATCTTTAGAAGCCTTCCTGTCTGATTTAGTTTTTCCCCATCACGCTTTAAGTCTTCATATTCAAGAAGCCCTCTCCTTATTTTTTAAAATTTAATTTGCTGATTTATTTTTCCAATGAAGTGCTCATAAACCTCTCAACTGTTAAGGCTACTATGATTTATTTCACTCAAATGCTCACATTAAAAGAGGATGTTATAATTGGACATTTGGCTTTTTGATGAATACTGTGGCAGTATGTCATCTCGCTGCCTTTTTTTTTTCTTTTACTTTGAAAGGGGAGACATGTTCTGCTTGGGATGCAAAGCCTGACACACACCTCACTCCTAGTTTTTAAAACTGGGACACTGGCTAAGCTCAGCTCATCTACTACTTCAGCTTCTGCTAAGTTAGATTGTGTTGGTTTAATCAAACCTTTAAGACCAATATTAGGACATAAGCTATTAGTACTGATTTTTATCGTTACTGTATCTAGTTTCTAATGCTGTGGAAGAAGCGACGTTTGTGTAGCTAACATTAGCTGAGCCGCTACAAGTGAGCATATATGTCACCCTTTAATAAATACAGCTTTGCCGGACTACTGCAGGTCGCTGTAGGTATTGGGGATACATCACTGTGCCACTCATATCTATTAAATTTAACAGACAGAGTTTAGGAATATAATATTTGCCCTTACCTTCAGTCTTGCTTAACTCATAGCACTGAGGGAAAAGCTAGCGTTAGCTTCAGGCACTGCTGCGTTCCAGCGCAGTTCTGCCTTTTGTAAACCATGTACGAAACACATCTGATAGATCAGCAGCTGAAAAAACGTGAGAGCCGCGCTGTTAACGAAATTTGAGACAAAGGCAGAGCACACAATTAGATTCGGTATAAACGTCAGTGTGTGTTCGGTTTGCTGTCTATAAAATTTCATTCTACTTTCTGGAGTATAAAATTTCCCAGGACATCTGAAGGTAGCATTCACGATGCAGACTGTGCTGATGTTACAGAGAGCCATCTAATGTTTGAGAGCAGAAACTAAACATTACTGCTTCTCCTGCTTCAGCTGCTGCCCAGAATTAAGGCTGTGTCCACAGCCAGAGCATGGGCTGGCACAATATGGTTTAAATATGTGATATAACATACATGGAAATACAGTATTTAAGGCAAAAACAGAGTTTGCACAATTCTGACGCACTTGAAAGTCAGTTTGATGTGACCACCTTTATTCTTCAACACAACCTGAACTCTCTAAGGCAGCTTTCTTATCATTTCTTTCAGGAATAGTTCTCCACATTCAAAGCCCTTCTTTGGATGCTGGCTGCCTTTTATTCCGTTATCTATCAAGATGATGCCACACTGCTTCAATAATGTTGAGGTCTGAGCTCTGGGGAGGCCAATCCATGACTCATAGTGTTCCATTGTGTAGGTTTCTATCCAGGAATGCTTTGACCGCATTGGCAGTGTGTTTGGGATCATTGTCATGCTGAAAAATGAAGTTGTTGTCAATCAGACACTTTTCAGATGGTATAACATGGTGGATCAAAATCTGACAGCACTTTTCTGTATTCATGATTCCATCAATTTTAGACCCAGCGCCACTGGCTGAAATGCAGCCCCAAACCTCCACTGTTGTAACTCTCTCCTGACCGCCTCTGACAATTTGAATAAAAAATTTCAAATTTCAATTCATCATCACTCCATCAGACCTGTTGCCTTTGATTGTCTGTTTTTTTTTTTTAGGCCTACTGCTTCTTTCTTTGTCCTCCACTTGCCCAGTTTCCTTAGTTTTTTAAGGACCCACTGCACACCATGCAGAGATCTGCCAAGTTTTCTCCATAAGTCAGCAGGGTTCTTTGTTGACTGTCATGTGTACACAACATTGGTTCATCATTTGAGTTAGGTGCATTTTGATGCTTGAATGATTCATATGTCAGTGTTAAGTGGTTTAACAAACAAGAACATTCCTCTGAAAATGGTCAGGTACAAGGACTGGACTGAAAAAGAGTGAAAGAACAGCCACTGGAGAAGAACAGCAAAGCCTGGAGAACTTAAAAGAAAGTCTGGCTCCTTGGAAGCAAATGATATAGAAATGAGGGATGGCTCAAGACTTTTGCACAGCACTACAGGTATTTTTTCATGTTATGGCACTTTCTGCCCCACTATATTTTGGATGCAAATATTGTACTTTGCACTCCATACTATTTATTTTAAAGCTCTGTTTACTTGTTACTTTTGCAGATTTTAAAACAAAAGTCCACTGATATGTTATCATTTACTATAAGTGAAGTTAGCCAGTAGTACAGAACTAATTAAAATCATCAACAGCTGCAAAACTAATGCAGTTTTTTGTACGTGTTTGGTGAACAAGTTGAAAGCCCATTGCATGACAGCATGGATAGGACTACAAGACTACTACTTTACTCAGGTACCTGGAGCCTATCATAGGACAAGTCCATCACGGGAATTCTGATCCAATAATATGATATATAGGATTGTGAAGTAAAAGTATTTTTGATGCAAACGCTTTTGTACAATTACAGTGGGTACGGAAAGTATTCAGACCGCTTTAAATTTTTCACTCTTTGTTTCATTGCAGCCATTTGCTAAAATCAAAAAAGTTCATTTTATTTCTCATTAATGTACACTCAGCACCCCATCTTGACAGAAAAAAACAGAAATGTAGACATTTTTGCAAATTTATTAAAAAAGAAAAACTGAAATATCACATGGTCATAAGTGTTCAGACCCTTTGCTGTGACACTCATATTCAACTCCCATGCTGTCCATTTCTTCTGATCCTCCTTGAGATGGTTCTACTCCTTCATTGGAGTCCAGCTGTGTTTAATTAAACTGATTGGACTTGATTAGGAAAGGCACACACCTGTCTATATAAGAGCTCACAGCTCACAGTGCTGTCAGAGCAAATGAGAATCATGAGGTCGAAGGAACTGCCCAAGGAGCTCAGAGACAGAATTGTGGCAAGGCCCGGATCTGTCCAAGGTTACAAAAGAATTTTTGCAGCACTCAAGGTTCCTAAGAGCACAGTGGCCTCCATAATCCTTAAATGGAAGAAGTTTGGGATGACCAGAACTCTTCCTAGACCTGGCCGTCCAGCCAAACTGAGCAATCGTGGGTGAAGAGCCTTGGTGAGAGAGGTAAAGAACAACCCAAAGATCACTGTGGCTGAGCTCCAGAGATGCAGTAGGGAGATGGGAGAAAGCTCCACAAAGTCAACTACAGTCACTGCAGCCCTCCACCTGTGGGGGCTTTATGGCAGAGTGACCCAACGGAAGCCTCTCCTCAGTGCAAGACGTATGAAATCCCACATAGAGTTTACCAAAAACACAGGAAGGACTCCCAGACTATGAGAAATAAACTTCTGGTCTGATGAGATGAGGATTGAACTTTTTGGTGTTAATTCTAAGCGGTATGTGTGGAGAAAACCAGGCACTGCTCATCACCTGCCCTATACAATCCCAACAGTGAAACATGATGGTGGCAGCATCATGCTATGGGGGTGTTTTTCACCTGCAGGGACAGGACGACTGGTTGCAATTGAAAGAAAGATGAATGAGGCCAAGTACAGAGATATCCTGGAAGAAAACCTCTTCCAGAGTGCTCAGGACCTCAGACTTGGGTCTGAATACTTATGACCTTGTGATATTTCAGTTTTTCTTTTTTAATAAATTTAATAAATTTGCAAAAATTTCTACATTTGTTTTTTTCTGTCAAGATGGGGTGCTGAGTGCACATTGAGAAATAAAATGACCTTTTTTGATTTTAGCAAATGGCTGCAATGAAACAAAGAGTGAAAAATTTACCATCGTGGAGGAGTTTTTCTTTTCTCTATTCTTTTCCTCTCTGAGGCGAGGGGCATGAGGAACAATGATGCTTATTTCTTTGTTTTCTTGCTTTTCATGGAGAAAAAACAGCAAGCCATTTGCCTAATACTTTTTCCTGCATACATTACATGCTGCTTGCCTATAGAGCTAGCACACATATGTGTGTGTGTGTGTGTGTGTGTGTGTGTGTGTGTGTATATATATATATATATATATATATATATATATATGTGTGTGTGTGTGTGTGCGCAATTTTTTTTGTTATTCATGTATTGCACATGTATATAAATTTAACACTACCACTACTACTGCAAAAAAAAAATCCCCATGTACATTCATATTTGTTTATACTTCCTATTAAAAAGTGGTATCTCTATTAGAGGAGTATATGATAACAGGCAGCCAATCAGGTCAGGTTGTGTAACGCCTCCTCTGATTTTTAACACTGTGGAGCCATTGGCGAAGACCTGAAATATTTCTGCTTTCTGATTGGTCTGTTCAGGTCAGCAACAAATCCCATGTATTTTCTCTGGGCCGTGGTCCTACCCGGGCGGGTACAGCAGGGCGATGAGGAGCGGGCGGGGCGGGGGTATGTGCGTAAAGAAAAGACCTTACGTCA
>JAMQGT020002732.1:0-18768 GCA_024447675.2 Pterophyllum scalare | reverse complement strand
GTGCTTTTGTGTTCTTTCTGCAGCATCGTTCAGACTTGTATTATGTTCTAGCAGCTGTGTGTGTGTGTGTGTGTGTGTGTGTGTCTCCATTACACAATCTAAGCAAATGGCACCAAGAGTGTCTTTAATTAAATGCATTTGCCTAACTGTGGGTAAAGCAATCATCTTGTCTCTGTTTGTCTAATCAGTTGAAATGGTTACCAAGCAATGACGAAGGAAATTGGTTACAACTTGTCTGTTCACATAAAAGAAGGGTAAACAATCATCCTGCCAGTATGCCGCTAATATGTGTCATTTCTCGCCCCAAGGCTCGGATCAAGTTTCCCATCGACTACCCTTACTCTCCACCAGCTTTCCGCTTTCTCACCAAAATGTGGCACCCTAACATCTATGAGGTAAATTTGACCAATTTAAAAAAAAAATAAAATAAAAAATTTTGTGAACACACAAAAAAAATTTGACCCTTATGTATGGAAGCTTGTTTCCGAAGCTTGTTTCTCTGAATTTTTTTTTCCTCTGTCCATAAGTCAAAATTTCAAGTTGTATATCTCAAAATTTTGAGTAAGTTCTACAAGTCATGAAGCTCCATGAAAGAGGTAATTTCCTTGTTAACCGGACGCAGATGACACCAGTGCATACGCACTCAAAAATCAGTTAGCTAACAGTGCATAGCAAACGTGAACATTGTTGTCAGGTTTTTTGACCTTTGAATGCCTTCTAGCAAATAAGAGGTGCATAAAAGGTAAGGAATCAATGTTTTCATGTTGAACTGTTGGACAGCTGATGCCTTCAGCCTCCTGCTTCCAGGTAACAATGAAATGACATACCTTCACGAAGCTTCCTGATTTGCAGCGCTAACTTGAAATTTTAAGTTACGCATCTTGTAATTTCGACTTATTTACTTAATTTTGAGAAAATAACTCAATATTTCAACTTATTAACTCGAATTTTTGAGTTCTGGATGGCGATTTTTTTTTTTATTTTTTATTTTAAATTTTAATTTTTTAGTGGCAGAAACAAGCTTCCATACTTCCAAGTAGATGTTTTATTTTTTGGTTCTTTTTTACTTTAACATGTTGAGTTCTTCAGTCCTAATATTTGAATCTTGTCATTCTTCTAAAAGGTGACCGCTTGTTTGAACATGTTGGTTTCTCTCTCGTGTCCCTAGAATGGGGATGTGTGTATCTCCATCCTTCACCCACCAGTGGACGACCCACAGAGCGGTGAGCTGCCTTCAGAGAGGTGGAACCCCACACAGAACGTCAGGTACACAACAGGCTCTTGGAGCAACTCACAAAAAACGCATCCGCAGGGTTACCGATTGTCTTGTGGCCTGTAGCTGGAGCATAAATAATATTGAATTGATTCATTTGGATGTATAATGCATCTTGTGAGTTTCATCCTAATTGTGTTGCAGTTAATTAGACTTTTGCTCAAATCATATCAAATAGAAAAGTTCGGATAGCTCTGCAAAGGTCATTGGCCATAGCCAGCCATGCTGATCATGGCCACTACAGTGGAGGAGCTAGACAATTTTTGTGGGCAAGGCTGAGACATTTAGGTGGCATTCTTGCCTTACCTTGCCATGTATGGTAAGCTTTTTACCCCTCAGCCTAAAAAGGCTGATGGAGGTATTTTGTCATCCCGCCAGACGGGTGGCCAACTTTCAACTTTGTGAATGTGATAACTCAAGAACGATGTCACTTAGACTGTTCAAATTCATGGATCTACTAAAACTCAAGGAAGAGTTCAAATCTCTGCAACCTTGACCTCAAGGTCAGAGGTCAAAATCTTGCAAATGCAATAAATCCATATCACCTGTTTATTCACGTAGAATTTTCAAATCGATACCATAGATGCATCTACTAAAAAGCTCAGATGAGTTAGTTCTTATTATAATAATGCCAATCATAGAAAAATGACAGTGTTCTCAGTTGTTTATATTTATTATGATTTTAGCATTTCTCATTCCTGCTTCTTACTCAGCCATTTAATGCTAAAGTCGCTCATATGCACCCTATAAAGATCTACTGAGACCTGGTAATTATGTGTTCTATAAGTTGTAGCCAAAAGTTTTTTTTTTTGTTTTGTTTTTTTTAATTGCTTTGCATAAATTATTTAGTTAAGATAATTACAGGTTAAAGTAGTGGTACATAGTGGTACTGCTAAATTCTGCTAGAAAAATAGCAGCTATTGGATGTGACTCCAGTTCTACGCTTGATCCGCTAAACGCTTCTCCGTTGCTTTGGCCAGCTCCTGGAGCTATGAGTCTACGATCTAATATATCCAGTGCTATTCTGTACTGATTTAATAAGCCTGTACAGCATCTTGACAAGCACTACTGTCTGAAATACACAAAGAAGTGCAACACAGCATAGAAACAGATCTCCAACTAGTGTGGAGGTGTACGTACAGTGACACAGCCGCGTAAACATGTTACATCAGAGATGCGGCGTTCAAAGAATCATGAGTGTTGAAAATTCAGTTAAAAATTGAGGTGGAAGTATAAGTGCTAAAATTAGCATCATAAAGGTTTATTTGTGGCAAATTCAGTCAACTTTTTAAACTTCTTTTATTTCAGTTGTCAGATTTGACTGATGTAGTTGTACTGTCCCAGTGATCTTAGATCGTAGTTGATTTGTTTCAACATACCTGCACAAATTTGTCACACAGATGGCTACCAAGTGGTGATTACTGATTCTTAAAGACCTTTGGGCATAATAGCCACATGTAGCATTTTTGTAGTTTTAGTATTTTGCATTTTCATGATTTGTACAGTTTTTCTAGATCTAAAAATACTTTTAACTTTCCAGACACACTCACTTTTGTGTAGTGACACTAACATTCCAGCACCAGACCAGGAATAGAGGAGCATTTTATTTGAGAAATGAATGTCTTTACTGCAGTTTTCTTTCCTAAGCGTGTCCACAGTAATGAAGTCTCAGGAGCTCCAGTGCTGAATATCACAAAAGCAGTCCCACATTTTTGCCCACAGAGCAGAAATTTGGACATAGCTGATGCTAGATCGCATAGTATGAAAAAAGGTTGTTTATCTGAGGCCTTTTCTCAGCTTACTGCAGTGTAAATGCAGCAAACACCCAAACATGATGTTTAATTCGTACTCCTTTATTTCAGATATTTACTTAACTCTGATTAAATCACCTGGTTCCTCCAGCTGCCCAATTCTCTCTCTTTCTCTGCTTGGCCTAGACTAAGTTCAGTGCGAGACCTCTGTATTCCTCAATAAAAAAAAGGCCTCATATTTTCACAAGAAGAAGTTGGTGAAAAAGCTTTCATGAGATAAAACATCCTGCCCACCCATCTTTGTGTGACTGGTCTGTTGACCACTCAAACCTGCGTTCATTGTTTTAAGTATGAAAAGTGTGGCAGCTTTTGGCCAATAAAATCAAACAGGGCGGCAGAGACAAATAGACACTTGGGGAACCAGGCTGCTCATCTGACCCTGACCTTCAAATCCCCCCTGCTCTCACTGTCTCTTTGTCCATGTGTGTCTTTCTTTCCACTTCTGTACACCTCTGTTTCCTGCACTCAATGTCTCTTGTGTCATCTTACCTCCATCTTTTCCTCTTCTTTCACTGTTTCGTTCTCCTCATCCTGTATCTCTCACTCTCTCTCAGGACCATCCTGCTCAGTGTGATCTCTCTGCTGAATGAACCCAACACATTCTCCCCTGCCAACGTGGATGCGTCCGTCATGTATCGAAAGTGGAAGGACAGCAAAGGCAAGGACAGAGAATACATCGAGATAATCAGGTACAAGAAGAAAAACACACATGACTGTCCTCACACTTCCAACTGGTGCTTGCCACCAAAGCAGAAGCAGAATGCCACAACTGAAGCTCCTCATAGCCTCATCTTTATCCTTTTTTCATTTACAGTTTTTTTTTTGTTTTGTTTTTTACATCTTACAGAAAGCAGGTGCTGGCTACCAAAGCAGATGCAGAGCGGGATGGTGTCAAGGTTCCCATCACGTTGGATGAGTACTGCGTCCGAACCCAAGTGCCACCAACAGACGATGGCTCCAACCTCTTATACGATGACTACTACGACGACGAGGACCTGGAGGATGATGATGATGATGAGGATGACGATGAGGACTGTTGCTATGATGAGGATGACTCAGGCACTGAGGACTCCTGACCTCTCCTCCCTCTGACATCGTCCCTCTGTTCCTGTTCTCAGCACCCACCCGCTGGCCTCCCTCTTCTGTCATGAACTGAACTTTAAATCCCTGTCCCTTTTTCTCCCGAATCCTCACTTAGCACAGGCCCCCCTGTCCACCTTCTGTCACATGTGCAGTCACGGTGTGCGCACTAAAACCCGATGCATTGAAGAAAAGAAGGCTAAAGAGTTTTTCTGCTTGTTTCTTACATGTTTTTTTTTTTAATCTGTTCTTTGAGTAGAGGTTACACACAATCTGTGCACTCAGCAGGAAATCTTCAAAGTAAAGCTTTGACTTCCTCACCTCCTTCTGTTGAGCTACACTTACTGAAAATTAGTCTTTTAGCTCAGAGACCTGTTCCTTACGTACGCTTTGAGTTGAACAAATCGGATGTCTGAGGTAATTTTGGTGCAAAATTGTCACACCTGCTCTTCATCACAATAGTCTGGAGCCAGGTTAGGGTCAGAGTAAAACAAGATTTGCGAAGAAAGCTAATGCAGGATAATTGGCATACTGTATGTGTGTGTGTGTGTGTGTGTGTGTGGGGTTTTTTTATTTTTTTATTTGAAATCTGAGTCATTTCCACCTCTGAGTCATGTATGTGTGTGATCTCTAGTTTGCGGGCTGTTCAAAGCTCTGCCATGCCTCCCCTCTGACCTTTTAAGCCGCAGGGCTTGTGCTGCTTCAGACAGGGAAGTTATCTGTCATTCACACTCCCTTGTGCCTTCCCTCAGTCTAAGCAAACCCCAACCAAACATACAAACAAACAAAAGGTGATATAAGGAGTCAGTCAGGCCCCACATTTTTAAGTCAGGTGGCGATATTGTGCAAATAGTGTCCTCCTGATGGAACAACTTATTTATAGCGGCACCTGTCATATTCAGTGTTCGGGGTGTGAGTGAGGAAGGTAAGATGCAACAGCTGAACTAAGGAATGGCATGTAGTTCAGAACCCCACAAACGTCCTCTACCGACTGCCACACAGCCTTCATCATACAAGCACGTGCTACTAGTGGCACAGATGCATTAGGAAACGGCTAGCTGAGCCAACTGCTGCTCGTGAAATCTAATGTACTGTATTTAACAAACCTATGCAGTGCTTGAACTTACTTAATATGCAGTGCTTTAAGCGTGGCAGTAAAGCTGAGCTTTGCAGCATGACCTGAACTCCAGCTTGAGTCTCACAAGCCAGCTACGTGTCTTCGGTTAGAGCCGGACATGCGTAGCTGTATCTCTCTCTGTGTCTGTGGTTTGTGATTCTAACTCAATAGTAGCACAAGTCTCCAGAGTTGCATTGTTCAATACCCTTCACAGAGCTCACCCCCTGCTGGTGGCTGCGTGCACTGGCATATTTCTTTTGTGCTGCCATTTTGACTCACCAGTATCAATGAATCCTGTTACCTCAAAAGAAATTGGGTGGCAGCTTGATGCAGGAGGTGATTCAGAAGAATAAAACTGGAGATTTTATTTATTTTTTATTTTTTTTATGGATGGGGGTGTCTTGTTTTCAGTCTACTGTACACTGTCAGCCCCTCTCCTAACTGCCAAGAGTGCTCTGCTACACCCCCATTACCACCACCCAACAGTATTTCCAATGAAACCCTGACTGTAATCGTGTTTCCGTTGTGTGTGTGAATACTTGCTGATTGTTTTTTAAAATGTGCTGAAATGTGTGGAGAAGAAGTGCAAAATGGGAAGGTACTGGGATAGGGTTTACCTTTTTAAGCATGAACAGGAGAATGTGGTTCTTCACTAGCATGTTGTTATGATGTGTTTGTGGTTTTAGACCTGCTATAAGGGTTGGGTTTATGTCCAAGGAAAAAGGTCCTTTTAACTCAGTTTTATCTAAAAGTGTTGCATTATGATTGGGCTGAATGGGCTTCATTTTTTTTGGGGGGGGGGGCTGGGGGCTTTTCTGTTTTCAGGTTATATTTTGATTTTTAAATTTGTGGTATAGGCTGCGATGTTTTCTATCTTACATGTATTGACTTGTTAAAGGCCCTCTGTTGTTCATTGAAGAATGGATACAAATATGAACCAGTTACACAAATGTCAAACAGAAAAGTTAAACAGAGCCAAAGTGACTCAGCACACCATTCAGTGATCATTACCTGGTCTTGTTTATCAACACTGTATAATTGATCAGTATTGATTATGTTGGTTATGAATGATCCCCGGCCTCTCTGTTGCAATGATTTGTGAGAATGGGGTCCTTTTTTTTTTTTTTTTTTTAAGTCCCCTTCTTTTGTCAAACTACTGTTTTTGTTGTCTCTCCCTCCCCACTTTCTAAGCTCTGGTTGGTGGCAGCCTCACTGAGGGGAAACCCAGCAGTTAAAAAAAACAACAAGAACCTCAGGAAAAAAACAAACACAACAACCACCAACAAACAAATCCTTTCCCGACAGAGTGACCCTGGGCACTCACTTTTTGGCTTCAAAGGACTGTTTACAATCGCTACATTGATATGCACATGTGGATATTTTGTTTTTCTTTTTTTTTTTCTTATGGTTTGTAAATCTATTTAAAATCTGAATAAAGCTCTTTATTAGATATTGGCTGACTTTTATTGATTTTATTTTTTTATTTTTTTTGTGTGTGTGTCTGTCTGTCTCTCTTGGAGATTTTAAAGTTCTCATTGGCTTCTGTGTTTTCTGTTTTCTCTTGCAGACATTAAAATGATGCAAGCAAATGCCATTTGAAGGAAACTCAAGCTTACCTTAGAGGTAAGATGTGTTTCCTTACAGTAGTTCATTGTGAACTGCTATTTGGGTTGTAAGTATGAGGAAAGCTCGTGATGAGACATTTACCCCGTAGTCACCCTGCTGCACTCAGAGGGTGGTGGAGACTTAAAGGATTTCCTGATGCTTTCTGTGCTTAATGTTACAAGTGTGGATTTGGGCTACATCTTTTCTAAGTGGAGATATTTTCTTTTTCTGTCTCCTTCTGTTTAGGGCCTTTAAATCTTGGCCTAACTGAGGTAAGGGTCCGTCAGTGTGCTCTGTGAATTCTGTTTTAATTTAGCTTTGTGTTGCATGAAATCTCAAGACTGGATTTAAAGTTGAATACATTACATTCGGGCAGAGGTGGCAAAAGTATAGACAATCAGTAAAAATTGAAGTACTGATGCAACTTCTTTACTCCCTCTCTATCACTATCTCTCTTTATATCTATTACTATATATCTCTATATAGGTAGATACAGATATCTCTATCTATAGATATCTATAGATAGAGATATCTGAGAGCGAGTGAGAGAGAGTATATATAATGTGCTTATGTCTTGTTTAATTCAACTGTGTAAATTGACAGAGAGCACTACACCCCAAAGCAGCAGCATAGGTCACCTAAACAAAGCCTTTACACAATATATTGTGGGGGTGGCTGGCGCTCAGGAGGTAGAGCAGGTCACCTACTAATCGGAAGGTTGGTGGTTCGATCCCAGGCTGCTCCAGTCTGTGTGCCAGAGTATTCTTGGGCAAGATACTGAATCCCAAGTTGCTCTCTGATGCAACCGTTGACGTGTGAGTGTCAGATAGAAAGCACTTGGCTGTAGAGAGAAGTGCCCATACAAATGTGTGTGAATGAGGCATGTTGCATAAAGCGCTTTGAGTGCTCAAAAGTACAATAGAAAAGTGCTATATAAGAACCAGTCCACTTACCATCTTGAATGTCTTATTATCAATCAAATAGATAGAACTAAGGATTGACTACATGCTGTCGTCAGCTTGATAAAAACTTGGTTTATATCATTTGTAGAGAGCTGCAGCACCACCGCCAAACCCAAACACAGCTTTGGAGAAAATTGCAGTGTCTGCAAAGAAGAGGAAAGCCAGCACAAAACCAGAGTCCCCCAGAAAATGGCTGAGATGCACCAGTGCGCGTGCTCAGTTGGCAGTGGAGGCTGTGATCAGTGGCACATGACTCTACAAGAGTGCTGTAAGGTTAAGCCGTGGATTTAGGATTAAAGTTAGCTTTAGCTTGTATTGTTTGGTCAGATTTGCAAATTCTTTATTAGGCTGCAAAGTTTTTGGCCTTCTTTCATCAACGCTTGTCACATTTACCCTTACTGAATGTCTTTCACTAACTGTAATCATATTAACTTAATGCAAACAGAAATCATTTTCAGGACTCAAAAGTGTTTGCAACAAATGGTCAAAAGGCGCTGCAAATATATGCAAGCATTTTATTAATCAAACAATAATTTCTGAGTTGTAGCATTAGTCTCCTCCACCATGGGTCTCACCAACAGTGTTGTGCGGCTAGTTTTAGCTTCCTGCCTTGTGCTACATGTGAGAGAAGGAAATTATTCAAAATTCTTCATATGTGTAAAACATGCATCTGCGTTTATTTGTGTAGCCCAGTTTGAGACTGAGTTCCTGGAGCTTGACGTGCTTGGAGAAGGAGGCTTCAGATCAGTTTTTGCTGGGAGTAGAAAAGCTGATAATTTGCCAGTGAGTATAACATACAGATTTATATCTTATATCTCATGCACACTGCCACCATTTCCTGCACTAACCAAAGTACTCCTGACTGATCTACAGGTAGCACTCAAGCACATCTGTAAAGAAGATGTGACCTGTCAACCAGTGGTGAGGGATTAGAGCTTTTAAAAATGTTTCTTTGCTGTTGACGAGGAAACCAGACTCTGAAAACCACATGTACTCATTCACATAGATGGGAAGACATGCATGGCCCCATCTGCAACCGTGACAGGCGGCAAGGACTTCACGATTGCCCGTGATGTTCTAGGTACGGTTTCACATGTACAGGACGGACACCCGCACAAAAAGAGTGTGTATTAAATCTGTGTTAGATATAATAATAATAATAATAATAATAATAATAATAATAATATATTTTTACAGACAACACCTCATGCTTTTTGGAGTTACCGGAGTCTCCCCCCTCCTACCCCTCCTCCATCTCCACAGAGGGTGTGAACAACATTAAAATTGCCACCCTCCATCTCCACTCACTATGATGAGCTATTGAAAAAATTGTGGACGGATCGCTTCGTCCCTGCTAGCCGTCTCTTTTTTTGGTCCTGCGGCCTGGGAGGGAGGCTCGCTCTGAATCCACCTGTGTTGTAGATACTACTCCTTGTGAATTTAAACCATCATTAAATACTGCACAAGCCATCTGCGATGCGTTCGTCTCCCTGCTGGATGACAGTGATTATGATGTTAAACCAGCACTGCTTGACGTGAGTGAAATAAAATAAAAAGCTAATAAAAAATAAACACAGCCTGCTCATTTGTGTCTCATTGTAATTATAGAAAACATAGGAAGTGAGTTCTATAACTCCAGAGTGATGGTTCAGTATAGTATCACACATTTCTCAAGATCAAGGCATGGGTTATTGAATGTTTTAACAAAAGTTTGAAGAGCCATATGTGAAAATGCTTAACATCTGTTAACTCACAAAGCTATGTAAACATTAAGTCTCATCATAGATCTGTCAAAATGGCTCCCGCTGATGTGAACAGAGGTCATGAGAAAGGTCTTTAACACACTGTACAAGGTGAGACCCTAGAAGATGATGGGTTTTAAATTTAATGTGGGGGACACAGTGAGAATATCAAAACTGCAAGGAAAATTTAGAAAAGGGTATGAGCAGACTTATATGGATGAGTTTTTCACCACAAAACAATGTCTAGGAAGAGACCCTCATGTATACTGACTAAACTGTAAAAAAAAAAAAAAAAAAAAAAACCCGGAAAATGTCCTATTAATTTTCTGGCAGGATATTTTCTGGGTTTTTTTGCAGAAAGTTTATGGAATTTTCTGTAAAAGCTAAAATGGAAAATTCTGTTTTTTTAGAGTATATTTTTTTGTACCATACCAACAGGATTTTCCCATTTTACTATCAACGTACACTATCAAAAGCAAATGGATAAGTAAGAACCAGGAATAGGAAATGCTAAAATCAATATAAACTACTGAGAATCTTATCACTGTCTGTGATTGCAATTATTATGGTAAAAACTATACTTGGGCATTCCCTTATGACCATAGTGATTATACTAATATTCTACTCAACTCGATAACATGTTAGCATTTATGTTATTTGCCATGGAAATAATATTGAAAGCTGAGTTACTATAGTGACCCATTTTATCCATCCCAGACGCGTTGTTTGTATGTGAGACACCTTTTTGATGTGTTTTTCTTTTTGTTTTTTGCAGGGTGGTCAGAAAATGACAACACAAATTACTAGTATATTAGCTGTGTGATATTCTACCTAAAACATGCTGCATGGTCTTCATCACCAAAGAATACTGAAGGAATGTTTTCAGGTTGAAAAACAATGAAGGTTCTTGGCATATGGGAGGCAACGTATATGATCAGTCTGTGTGCAATAACTGACACCATGGTGCTTTATGGACTTCAAATGACCAAACAGATATTGTGTGCGTTACTGTTTCTTTCATATCTTTCGTCAGGTGTTTAAGATTTTAACTATAAACTGTATGTTTATGTTTATTAGTGCATGCAGGAACATACAAATTTAATATATTACCAAAAGTATTCATTCACTCATCCAAATCATTGAATTTAGGTGTTCCAATCACTTCCATGGCCACTACTGCATAAAACAACCACCTAGGCATGCAGACTGCTTCTACAAACATTTGTGAAAGAATGGGTCGCTCTCGGGAGCTCAGTGAATTCCAGCGTGGTACTGTGATGGGATGCCACATGTGCAACAAGTCCAGTCATGAAATTTCCTCATTACTAAATATTCCACAGTCAACTGTTAGTGGTATTATAGCAAAGTGGAAGCGACTGAAAACAACAGCAACTAAGAAGTAAGCAATGTAAAATGACAGAGCAGGGTCAGCGGATCCTGTGACGGAGTAAGTATGTAGAGGTCTCCAGCTTTCTACGAAGTCAATTGGCTATAGACCTCCAAACTTCATGTGGCCTTCAGACCAGCTCAAGAACAGTGCATAGAGAGCTTCATGGAATGGGTCTCCATGCTGATCCAAGCTTTACATCATCAAGCACAATACAAAGCGTTAGACGCAGTGATGTAAAGCACGCCGCCACTGCACTCTAGAGCAGTGGCGTCTGGGTTTGGTGGTAGCCAGGAGAAGAGTACTTGTCTGACCGCATTGTGCCAGGTGTGAAGTTTGGCGTGGGGTTTTTTTTTTTCAGGGTATGGGCTCAGCCCCTTAGTTCCAGTGAAAAGAACTGCTGATGCTTCAGCATACCGAGACATTGTGGACAAGTTCATGCTTCCATGAGCAAGTTCAGTGTGGAAGAACTTGATTGGCCTGCACAGAATCCTGACCTCAACCCAACAGAACACCTTTGGGATGAATTAGGTCCAACATCGGTGTCTGACATCACAAATGCACTTCTGCAAGAATGGTCAAAAACTGCCATAAACACACTTCCAAACCTTCTTCAAAGCCTTTCTGAAAGAGTTGAAGCTGTTATAGCAAAGGGTAATTTGATATCATAGTAAACCCCATGGATTAAGAATGAGATGTCACTCAAGTTCATGTGTGTGTGAAAGCAGACAAGTGAATAATTTTGGTGTTTCAGACACCCTGGTCATAATTTTTTATTAGCAAAACTAAGTAACCTTCACAATTACATGAAATCCCAGATTTTACATGTTGTGACAGTCACAAATGAAGTCTATATGAATGCTCATCATCATTTTGACTACAAACTGCAGCAATATTGACAGAACATTTCAGGCCATGTTTACGTAAAAAGGCAAAAAAAAATACATTAAAAAAATCATAAATTAAATGATAAGCGTGGACCATCTTTTAACACTTCTGACTATTAAATTGTACCCTGGCCTGAAACTCCATACACTTACAGCAATCTGACAGCAGAAGGGTTATTATCATTATGAAAATTCACTGAATGCAAATTGGGAAAAAGCTTTGTGTGTCATTTTGCCAAAAGACTGAAACAGTGGCGCTGGTATAGCTACATATTATACTGAGCCAGTGAGAAACCTTCAAAATAAAAAAACTGCATGAATTGTATCAAGGTTGCCAAATTTCAAGGTGTCAGTAGATGCAGCAAATTTATCAGTATGAGAAACCTGTATGATACCCTTACTGAGCAAATACACCTATGGCATCCTTCTTGACCTCCTTCTTGCATCTTGCATTCACAAGATGTTCAATAAACTCGAGCGTCGACTTTGAGGTCAATGTTGCTGAGATTTAAACTCGGCTGAGATGTTTAGCAGCTGCACCTGTGGTATCAATTTGAAAATCCTGCATCGACTTGTTCTCGAGCTACCGCGTTCACAAAGATGGCTGAGGGGGTATTATCAGACACCCATCTTTGTGAACACGGTAACTCGAGAGCCTTTTCAGGCTGAGGGGTAAAACACTGTCAGAAAAATAAATACTCAATTATAGTACAGATAACCAAAAGTTCTACTTAAGCAGAGTAGTTAAGTATTTGTACTTCATTACTTCCCACCTCTGCATCACAGGACTACACAAAATGAAAGCCTTACAACTAGCACAAAAGTACATCGTTTGATATTTTCTGATATCAAGTAAATGTGGCTTTTTTTTGTTGTTGTTTATCTTTATTACTGGGAACATTTCTGTAATAGGCAGGACTGCTCTAGACACAACAAAAACTACTGATCACAGAAATAGTCTAATGACTATAAACTGCTTCAATACTGTACTGGTAACCTGATGGTCCATATTGCTGAAAGTTGTCAGATTAATGGGGGGGGGTCTGGGGTTTCCTGTTCTAACTACCTCATCTGCTCCCTTTTATAATCCATGCCAGGTTATATAGATTATACATATTTTAGACTGATATTTTTTCTGTGTGAAGATCAGTGTAAAAGGTCAATAAATATTTAACAGCCAAAGATGCTGCTGAATCTGTCTTTTTTAAAGAAAGCCTCATTCAGTTTTTAAGTTTTTGCATCTTCCTATTTTTTCGTTTTTATTTGTTCTCTGCGCAGACAGGGAAATGGACTTCAACACACTTCAATAAACCTTAAATGTTAGAATTCTTCGTCTCCTGTCTGAGTGAAACACGGCCTCCGCCTGCGCAGCTTCACAGAAGACAGAAAATGAGCTCTTGTGTGTTTCTGATATATCCATGTTATCTGAAAAATGCAACAGCTTGACAGAAAATTGTCAAAGATTCATCTCTATGTGTGTGGGGCTTTTCTTTCGCCTTGAAGTGGGTGAATGACCAGTGAATTTGGTCCTGCAAGAAAACTGACTCCAATGGTTTTCTATCTTAGTTGCATATGTTCAGACTGAGTGCGGCGGATATAGATCTGCAATTGCATCTGAACAAAACGAATTAAATTTGTTTCTCTTTAATACCTCTAGGGGGCAGTATCAGCTTGTTTCTTGGACACTGAGGCGTTTCAGTGGTCCGCACAAACCTGAGAAAGATTGTTTTTAAATAGTTGATTTTCTTTTCTCACATTTGTGTGACACGTGTTCTGCCTTTGTTAGGGGCACTGTCCTATCCTAACCTTGAAAGCAACCTTGTGTGATATTCACTATTTCATCCCGTTTATCACATCCCGTTTATCACATCCTTTGGTCATTTTCACTTTTCTCATCACCTACTGCGCCTCTGGAAATGGACTGTATATCTGACATGCCCGTATAGCTGACGTACTCTACCCTTATATGCAGTTCCTGCACATGAGTTATATGGTTTATTATCTCCATGTTATGCTTTCTGCTAGAGTTGACCCATCTTTGGCTGTCTGTAATCTGCTGCTTGAAAATGAAAATCATTAATCTGTGAAATGCTATGAGGGGAAATTTCAGCTGACAAAAATGTAGATAAGTATCCAGTAGGGCACACTGGAGTACAATTCTCATTCAGTGATGATTTTTTCTTTTTGTTCTCATTGATTTGCTAACTTTCTCCCATGCTCCTAGGTCATCTGTTGTCCTCTGACGGCAATGTACCATCTTTTCTGCGGAGTCCATCAGATTTGTTTCCTGTGGCGACGGGTATGACCTTTTACCCTGTGTGTGTCCAATCCAAATGCCGGTTCAGTGGACCAGAAAAAGCAAGACACTCGAATGTTCCTGGCATTTGCAGAATTGCTTCTCACTCTGTGGTTTCCTTCATGCTCCGCACATAACTTTGGTCTCAAAGGATAGCGCTGTGCTTAAACTGCTGCGCATAAAACCCGACTGCTGCACGGGAGCTGGATGTTATGAACAGTGGCACCGGTTTCACGCTGTGACTGTGAGCCACATGCGTTACTCAGTCCCTCTGCTCCAACTGGCATGCATCTGAGATCAAGCCTTCAGTGACCTGCAGAAAGATGGACAAACTGGAGGAGGTGAAGAAACGTGAGATGAGAGGAAGAGGAGCTGGTTATTCAGATGCATATGCCAGTGCAAAAGGTGGCAGAAGTTGTGTGTAGGGCGGGAAGAGGCTGGCAGGAGGGAAGAAAGATGGATGACGACAGTAAAGAGTGGGCTGTTTAATTATATTTGTTATACGAGAGACCTGCGACCAGAAACAGTCACAAGAACGTAATCAGCAGGAGGAAGAGCACAATAAATAAAGAATTATTAAAAGCAATTAAAGGAATCATGAAAACATTAAGATCTTCAAGTGGAATGAATGACTCTAACTTGAGAATAGTTTGGAGTTTAGTCTGAGCAGTGCACAGTATCTGAAAGTACTTCTGCCAAGGTTAGTGCATGTTAAGAATCTGCTGGATGCAAATTTTAAGTTAATTGATTTTCTTTAATAGTAGAGCTTTGTGAATGAATAGTATGACACAGCGTTCTGTGTACCAGCTCCAACTTCTCCTTGCAGTCTTTCCAGGAAGTCAGTAGGGCATCAGCAGAGAGGATGTGTCACAGTGTTGAAACACACACTTGGGTTTGTCCTTTAGTCACTGCCTCTGCGGTGGTACATCTTACTATCCACTGAGAGAACAAGCAAATGCAGCCACACTGACTCAGCTCAGTATCATTCAGTGGGGCAGGCCACTTTAGTACAGTCAGGTTTGTAATAGCTTCAGTGTTCCTCACGTTTTCTGACAGACAGAGTTGTAGGGTTCAGCCCTTTAATGAGAGCAGAACAGACACATTAACCTTTTCTCAGCAGATTCTCCACCGCTGGTGTATTGATCTCATTATTTTGTAGAGGAAGCTGTTCGCAGTGTGAGGCTGGAGTTGTTCACAGAGTAGTGCCACATTCAAATTCACCAGAAGATGTAGTTTCAATTTTAATGAACTTTAATTTATATCAAATTTTTAAGGTAATATATTCACTCTTTAATTTATGCTGTGGTGTCCACACCTTGGTTGCCTGATTAGTCTGTGGACAGAAACTGTGATAATCGGTTAATCATTTAAGTAGACCCTGAAGCCAGATGGCTGAGAAACCCACTGATTTTAGGTTCTGTGTGCGTGTGTGTGTGCGTGTGTGTTTTTCTCCATGTAGTTTGGTTTCTAAAAAGACATGAGAGTTTAAATCAGGACAGTTCAAGGCACTGACGCATGAAAGTAATTGTCCCTTGCACACCTACGAAACTGATAGCCTTTCTCTATAAAGCATGCTTTTCTTAAAGAGTTTAAGAGGTCAAGTGTCTCTATGGTGATAAGTGAGCTCTGGCAGGCAGTGGGTGAGGGTTCAGATGTGTCTCTGCAATCTATATGCTAAGTGTCCCCTTTTTTTCTCAGATTACATCAGTCATTGGCCCCTGGCTGGACCGTCGAAGATGAGATGTATAATTGTGCCCACTCTGCTCCAGCGGATGGCTTATGAGCCACAGCCTTAAATGACATCATGTGGCAGGAAATCCTCCTTTGTGGCTTCACTTGCTCATGTGTAAACAGATGTCAACAGGTCTGCATATATGGTAGATACTCACACCTTATGTTGGAGCATCATGGTTAGCACTACAAACTGCAAATACACTTTGCAGTGAATATGCATTTATCCACTGCTGTATGCTCATCTTTCTTATAATCCCTGGAAACACTCTTTTCCCAAACATGCTTGAGCTAACCCCCATGATTCCACATGAACACAGACTTCCAAAGCTGGGAATGTTTGGTGGATCTCACCCATTTTTTTTGTCTTTGCTTTGGTGAAGACGGACAGGCTCAGGTAGGAAAGGTTATGTCTGCACAACCCTGATTACATGAGTTTTTGAATGCTCACACAAATGTACATTATGATGTACATTAATGTACATCATCCACTAGTCCACAACTATTTACTGTAACTGATGATGCCCTCCTGCTTTTCATAAGGTGCCATTCAAAGGTTGCTTTTTAAATTATTATTATTATTGTATCCAGTACTTTACTAAATTATTGATAGTCCGTCACTTTCAACATACCTTTGCAATTTAAACCTGAAATCCGAAGAAGAGCTCTGACAGCTAATAAGAGCCTTTTTTCATATCTGCTAAACATTGGCTCCAAAGCCTTTATTGTCGTGTCGTCAGTGTCACCGTGTTCTTGCTGATGTTTGGCTGCTTTTCCTCAGTACAACAAGAACAGACATGACAAGAGATTTTTTTTTTCTGAGTTTGTTATCAAGAAATAATTTATCTTTGACAGGCTACTAAGAGCTTTTTATGCGCTTTAACAGAGGGTAGAGTTCAAAATGGAGTTAAATATAGCCGCCTGTTTACTGTAGAGCGCCTGTTTTCCTCTGCCAGCTCCCAATTAGCTGCGACAAGAAGGGCAACACGACCCACAACAATCAAGCTCATTTTCCATCTGCGTGAGGCAGAGACAGGCAGCGATGCTGACACCTATTCAAAGTCTGCGCGCAATAAATGGTTGGTTAATCGCCTGTTTGTAAAGCCGTTGTCACAGTCACCAGACACGGACACTCTCATCTGTACATTTCTAAGTTGTCGAGTCAATGTGGTGCTGCTGCCGCTTCTTTACTGATCTCTGATAAAGCAGCGGCAGCCCGTAGCACTCCCAGTCCTCGGGCTGCATGGCACTTGACTCAAAACCAGGCAATCTGGACAAATAAAGTGCCTGTTGTGCTGCAGATCAATGAAGTCAGTCCTATTTTAGACAAATGTATTTGTTGCCATAGCAAAGTTTCCACGGAGACCAATAGGTCGGGTTAAACTCGAAGAGAGACAGACAAAAAAAAAAGATGAGTTAAAAAAAGGTCAGTCTGTAAAGTTAATTGGACGGCACAGCATACAGGTGCATATGCTCCAGGCTGCGTTGTCTGTCTGTGCTTTTTTTCTGGTCAAATGGCCCCACTCGTATACATAGAGAGAACGATTTATTGGAACACAAAAGCTCGGTGCTGTGCGCAAAAGTTAAAAAAAAGAGGCCCTCTTAATGGTTGCTGAGCTGACGAACAAATGTCACGACACGGTTTGAAAGGATGCTCAAGTTCTCTAAAATGGGAGACTGTGTGTCACACGGGATAATAAAGAGACATCAGAGTGGAAAACAAAACCACGTTTTATAGCGCTGAAATAAAAGAAATCAAGTAAAACTGCGTTGCCTTCATTTTATACCAGTTTTATATAGTTTAATACATTCTAGGCGTATTAAAAACCCCTGCAGTGACTCCTGGGGACTTATGTGAAGCCAACCTGTAAGATTAATTTTCCTCACAGAAGCAACCCGTGTGTTTCTAGCTGGTTCTGTTGTTAAACACGGAAAAGCACAGTTTGATCTTATTGGTCAGCTGCATCTGTGTGCCATCTATAAAACGCACCACAGGCGCTCCGGAGCCGAGACCGTCTGAGGGCGCAGAGCAGCGCCGCGGAGCGCACAGGCTTACCCGAGGAGAAAAAAAGCACACCTGTTACTGAAGGAGCGAATACAAAGTGCAAAAAAGAGGACTGCTTCCTTCTCTGTAGTGCTGTAAGTATCATGAATCTATTACATAGCACAGATATCAGCAGTGTGCTGTGCCATATTTTAAAGCGACCTTAAATTTTTTTAGATTTTGGAAGCAGACTCGTGCGTAATGGGAGGAAGCATTCAGGCACCTGTTGAACTGTCTCTTCATTTCTAACTTTTTCGCTAAAAAAAAAATATCGCGCTCCGTAAAGGTAGAAATATATGAAATATCTAGATGTAGGGACATTATTAATGTATCTGTCAAAAATAGGTGATCATTTCTGATTTTAAAACAGTCACCATCGCGTAGCCTACCTGAAACTGAAAGCGAATTAGTTTAAAGCATAAATGCAAATCAAAAGTTTTCAATTATATGAAGGGATAAAGTTGCGCATATAAATAGCGCACTTTTAAAATTTTCTCATTAAAACACGACTGGATGATCGGAAATAAATACGCAGAGCCTTTGTTGTTGATATGTCCACAGACTGAACCGTGTGAGTCAGTGAAACCACCTTGTTATCTAAAAACAACATGGACTTTATTTCCTTTGTTGCAGATTTAATGTATCTGAATTTTGAGTGATGCACTGTCATTTGTCCATTCAAAGGTTTGTCTCCCATTGTTTGTAAGCCTGGGATGAGCTGTAGTTGAGATGTAGCTACCTTTTTTAAGAGGTTTTTCCTCTCTACCTTCTGGACTAAACAGCTCTGAAAGTTAAGCTCAGGTTCAGTGTGATAGCGCTGTAATATTTCCTGT
>JAMQGT020002730.1:0-14398 GCA_024447675.2 Pterophyllum scalare | reverse complement strand
TTTATTTCTGTAGCCTAAAAACATATATTTGCTCATCCTTATAGACTTATGGATCCTGTATTCGTACAGCGGGAGAGAAAAAAAAGACACCGAAATTATTATTCCAGATTGGGTTTAAGAGCGTGTTTTTTTAAAATTTCCCTTTAATCTTTGTTTGGTACCCTGAAGTTTGCCCAAATATTTGGGAAGAGCGTAACAATGTGGGATACCCCCCACAGTCAGGGTATCCCGGACTCTGTTTTTAGAATTATTAATTCCAGTAACTTAATGTAATAACCCTTTCACTCCAAAAATAAATGTGTATTTGATTATATTATAATATTTTGAGCCAACAGCATCAGTCCAAGTGGCCTACGTTATGTTATTCCCACTCTCGCGTGTTATCGTCCTACAGTTTTATTTCATTATCCTATTTTATTTCAGTATAACAACCTTGAAGCGGGCTCTGTCGTAAATGCCCTCTCCTGCTCGTCTGTAGCGTGGGCACGTTCTTGGTCCTGCACGTTCTTCACTGAGTGCCCGCGCGTCTTTGGGAGCGCGCAGGACCCGTCCCTGCACGGCGGCGAGCAGCAGCGCAACCGTCCTGCCGGTGGAGCCGGAGCGTGCGAGCCGCGAGGAGCGCACACACAGAGAGACTGAAGATGGACGGAGTGGGATCGTTCGGAGCGGGCCGGACCGGGTCCACTGTCGACCCGATTACCTTCGCCAAACAGCCGCAGACCATCCTCAGAGTGCTGTCCTGGGTGAGAGCAGGTTTTCACGGTACTGCTGTTTGTGTGTGTGTGTGTGTGGGGGGGGGTCCTCTGTTGTTGCTGCACGAAACCAGTGACGTGTTTTCCCTGTAAATACAGAGCCTAGAAATCCAAAGAAAGCTTATAAGAAGGTTGTGTGAGCGGAGACATGATATTAATGTTAATACTGGGGGTAATTTACAGAAATGCACCGTACAGGGTGTAACCAAGGCCCGGTGCTTATCTGACATCATGACCGTGTAAGTGATTTCACTACAGATGTTTTTTTTAGACCTCTCCTCAGCCATTCTCATCTCTACATGCCGCCTGCCCGCGTTTAATAAACACAGCACAGCCTGAGATGAGCAGCACACTGGATTGTGTTGAAAATAAGAAAGACACATCCATATGCATTCATCAGCATTCTCATTTCTGTGCCATTATGGTATTTCTGTACGGGCCCCATTCACGCACCACTTCTTATTCATCATTTGCCAGTCATTTCACGGTCGATTACACTGTAAGCCACAATTTCAGCTACCGATTTTCCTGATTTACCCTACACCCGTCGTCGCCGTTCGTCACCCCGCCTGTGATCGGTCCGCGATCATCATTGCGCACGGAGGACCACGAGAAGCTTCGGGCCCTGACGTTTCATGTGGGCCTAAGCGCATCACCTCTGGGTGACACGGAGAAGGTCTTCCTCACAAGTGCAAGGACCTCAAAGGGAAACTCTGTATGCAAGTAATGCCATCAGCAGCAGCAGCATCACGTATTTGCGGATTTTTTAAAAATATTTGACTGAATGCAGATTGCCACATCGCATCAAAATATGCGGTGCAAATTCCTTATACAGAAAAAATCTGCCCCACTGTTGTAGCCACTCAATAAGGAACCTTTTAAAATCTGCTTGATATCCGTTAATGTAGTTCGGTGCTTCCAGGCCTGTGTGAAGCAGGATAAATGAGGGGGAAAAATCAATACAAGCACTTAGTCAGTACTTTCCACCACTGCAGTGGCAGTTTACAGAAGACAATATACCAGGAATCAATTTCAGGAAGGAGAAATGAACTCTTGTCTGTCGTGGGACTCCACAGCCTCACATTTTTGACTGAAACCAAACTGTTCACTCTGTTAGAAGTCCCATCGCAGACTGCTGAATTTTTTTGTAATTAAGGAAGAAGCAAATCAAAGTATAAAGCAGGCAGATAGAGGAGAAGTGAACCCTAAAATTACATTTTTGGAGATGATGTATTTTGGTATTTAAGCTGTTTTGTTTTTGTTTTTTATCGCACTGATTCATTAAAAGCACCTGAGTGTGTATTTGCTCAGATTAAATCCACACATGTGATTAGTTTAAGATGTGGACCTGGCATTATCCCATTGTGTGTCCTTCCACCTCAGTGATATGACCCACAAGCCCCCCAGTGTGAGTGCATTTTTCTCTGTATCTGCATGTGTGTGTGTGAGTATCACACGGCCCTATTCTGCCATGGAGTGTTAGTCAGCTGATCAGCAGAGGGAAGAAGAAAGACTGAAAATGAACGAGGGAGACTAAAGTTGGAGGGGGGAGCGAAAAGCTTTATCGCAGTAGGAACAGATACTTCTGTCACACTTTTCTTTTTCAGTTTACTTGCACATATAGCTACACAGAAACTGCATCAATACTGTGCAGTTCTTGAGGGCAAGTGGCGCATCCACCTCTTCAGTCAGTCAGAGTGAAAGAGAGGAAATTAGGTTAATGCCTTTGGTTTGAGCACACTCAAAGTGATGCTTTTGAGTAGTGTTGCCACAATCCCTTTTCCAGTGAGTCTGCTGCTGTGTTTGTTTGCTGGAAGACGGGAAGAGAAATCAGTATCGCTTTAAATGATAATCTTGTTTTTGTTTCCTTTAATTTAGCCTTTCCTTCCTATCGCTCACTTTGTCCTTACTCTCACCTCCCACCCTCTCCTTTCTCTTCCAACCACAGATATTTTCCCTGGTGGTCTTTGCCTCCATCGTGAATGAGGGTTATGTCAACATAGGCAGCGAGCGCCTCCACTGTGTCTTCAATAAAAACACAGATGCGTGTAACTACGGCGTGTTTGTGGGCCTGGTGGGCCTGCTGGCATGCTCCTTCTTCTTCCTGCTTGACTACAAGTTCTCGTCCATCAGCTCTGTTAAAGACAGGAAGAAGGCTGTGATGCTTGAAATCGGCTTCTCAGGTGAGGGAGCAGATATGTGAAGTCATATTCACAGGTACAGGCAAACAGTGAAGGCATAGAGCATGTTTTTTTTTTTGCGGACTGTCCCGGTGGGTCTGAGTCTTGCCAACTACAGGAAGTGATTCATTTTTAAAAGGTCTTGCTTTGTGAGTTTGTTCATTTTTCTTTAATGAAATGCTTTATAAAAGAATAAAACAGATAAAATACATCACTAGTGTATATGAATGGTGCCATAATGGGATTGTGCAGTGGATATTACTGGAAAAATAATTGATTTCCAACTAAAAGCAACATATTAAAAGATTTGCCTATCCTAACTGGCTGTGGGGCCTCTTGCTACAACACGGCAAACCTTGACGCAGAGGGGCTACAGCAGCACAAGACCACATTGGTTGCCACTCCTGTCAGCTAAGAAAAGAAAACTGAGGCTACAGCTTGCATGTGGTCACCTAAACTGGACAGCAGAAGATTGGAAAAAAGCGTTGCTTGGTCTCAGATGGTAGGGTCAGAATTTGGCAACAACATAAAAGCATGGTACTCCATCCTGCCTTGTATCAGTGATGTTGTAATGGTGTGGGGGATATTTTGCTGGCACACTTTTGGGCTCTTTAGTACCACCTGAGCATTGTTTAAACACCACAGCCTACCTGAGTATCGTTGATGACCGTGCCAATCCAGTCAGTGTAACCATCTTCTGATGGCTGCTTCCAGCAGGATAGCACACCATGTCACAAACCTCAAATCATCTCAAACTGGTTTCTTAAACACAACAATGAGTTCACTGCACTCAAGTGGCCTTCACAGTCACCAGATCTCAATCCGGTAGGGCACCTCTGGGATATTCATGATGGGAGATTCACATCATGGATGTGCAGCTGGCCAATCTGCAGCAGCTGTGTGATTCTGTCATGTAAACATGGACCAAAATCTCTGCCGAATGTTTCTAGCACCTTGTTGAATCTATGCCATGATAAATGTACAAAAATGAGTGAATAAAGCTTGGAGTCAGGATTCTAAAGGCTGGGGTTCCCCAAAATACCAAAAGCGCTACAGATCCCAGCTTGCTTCTTTATTTCAAATGATATCTGAAGAAATGAAACCTGTCAACAGACATTAAGTATTAGAGAAATGAGAGTATTTCATATTTCTAAAAGGAACAAAGAACTGCTCCCATTGCAAAGATCTGAGAAATCAGATCCTACAGGTGTTCTTTCATCTATGAGGAAGGCTAATTTTGAACTAACTATTATTGTTCTGCTGGTTTCTGGCAGGTTTCTGGACCTTTCTATACTTTGTAAGTTTCTGCTTCCTTGCTAATCAGTGGTCTCGGACCAGAGCTGAGGAGCTGCCACTTAACCAAGGAGCAGATGCTGCTCGGGCGGCAATCGCCTTCTCCTTCTTCTCCATAATCACCTGGGTAAGCCTCTCCTACCACCTAACAACAAAAGCATCTTAAATCCCAAGAGCTAAGGCTGGCCAACTTCCTTCTAACACTGCGCTCTAAAGACTAAATACAAAATACTATGAGGCACTTTACAAAGAATGATTGGAAACCATCAAAAGAAATCTGTGACAGGGTCTACATTTTCATAAAGCCGAACTATTATGCTGTGGGGCATTTAAATTACTTTGCTGTGTGATCAGGATCTCTTTATTGAGCCTGAGGAAGTCCTGCAGATTCCCTAGAATCAGTTTCATGGATCTACTAAGGGAGTAGCCAAGCTGCAGCTGTTCACATACAGTCTAAACCTAAATCTGCACATCAGAGTATTTAAAACACACACTGTACTGGGTGTTATCGCAAGTTTTCATTTTCTCTAATGTCTCAGTGTTTGTTTTTGGTATACTGTACAGTTAAGTTATTAAGTAACATACTCCATGTCAGCAAGATAATCCACTCAGTGTCAATGTACATACAGCTAGGTCCATAAATTTTTGGACAGTAACAGAAATCTCTGGACAGTTGAAACCAAGATGAACTTGTACTAGAATGATGGGAAGAGAGAAGTATGGAGAAGAAGAGAAACAGCCCATGATCCAAAGAAAACCACATCATCTGTCAAAAGTAGTGGCGATAGTGTTATGGCATGGGCATAATGATGATGTTACTGTTGATAGAAGCAGCAGGATGAACTGTGAAGCGTACAGGGCTGTAGTCTCTGCTCACATTCAGCCAAATGCTGCAAAACTGATCAGACGGTGATTCACAGTGCAAAGACACAATGATCCAAAGCAAGCTGCAAAAACAACCCTTTGCCTTGAGTTTCTCAAGGCAAAGAAATCAGATATTGTTCAGTGGCCACGGCAGTCACCTGATCTCAACCTAAAAGAGCATGTTTAGCATGGTTTTCATATCTCATATTCTCATATCACACCTGTTCTTGCAATTTTAAATCGGGATGCGATTTTGCTTTTGAGGTTATGGCGCCCAGACTTTGGAACAGCCTTCCTCAGCCGATCAGGTCGGCTGAGTCTGTGATTTGCTTCAAACATCTGCTGAAAACACATTTTCATAGGTTAGCGTTCCCTTAATCTTTTCTCTGTAATTCCAGGCCATTGTTTACATCTACTGGCAGGTATGGAACTGTGTATGTGGAATGAATGTTTGATCATGTAGCTGATTGTGCAACAACAAGAAAAAATAAAATAAAATAAAATCTGTCATTGTCAGAATTCTCCTGACAGAAATATCTGAGTTGGCTTATCCTGTGGAAACAGAGTACTCTAACTAACTCTATTAAACTTCATTAAAGTGGGATCAGGTGCACAGACATTATTACTTCTGATTGAGCTCTTTGACTTTACAAAGAGAAAAGTTAATAACAGTCACTTCAAACAGAAGCTCAGGATTAGCACCCAGCCACTCCTGGTGCTTGTTCCCAGCAGGCCTGTTTGATCATCCGTCATGACCTGACCTATATGCAGAAATCCATTTCTGACTAAATTTAAGGTAAGAGAGTGGTCATGAAGCATCTGAACTTTGCCGTCTACACAAGTTCAGAAACATCTTCCTTGTCTAAATGTTCGCAACCAGCTTCATTTGGAATTCCTCGTACTTTGTAGATGATAAAGGTTGATTTAATGACTAAACAGTAAATATGAAACTCCAGCAGCTGGTTAGTAGCGTAAATACCAAAAACAGGGAGGACATCACTTCCCTGGATCACAGTATACCAAAATCTGCTGAAGCACTTCTGTGATTAGCGCATACTGCGGTGATGTTTGTGTAAATCTAAGTGTAGAAATGTCAGATTTTTGAGGGACTCACTCTTGGCTTCTTCTTGAAGTTTCCCTGGTTTCCATGATGGACTGCTTTGTTACCTGTAAACTCAGCCACGCTATTTCCCCCCTTCTTTCTGACCTTATGTCGCTCAGAAAATGGGACAGCATCTTTATTTCTACTACCTTATATAAAATAAATGAAAAAATCCTACTTTTAAATGTGTTTTGTGGTTAATATGTGTTTGAAATGAGCTTTTATGATTAGGAATAGCTTACACTGAGTAGTGCACTCAACTTTGCTCCCTCTCTGTCCCCCTTTCCCCACCCTCCAGGCTGGTCTAACAGTGCGCGCGGTCCAGAAGTATCTGCTCGGCACAGACATGACCTTGTTCACCACGGAGCACATGGACGGCGGTGCACCCACCCAGCCATACCCCTCCAACTCTCCAGGAGGCGGCGGCACCACTGAGACCACAGAGACCTACCAGAGCCCACCATTCACCGAAAACAATGCAGCACCCACATACCAGGTTCCCATTTACTAGAAAAGATAGACCTGATGGTGGAAGAAGAAGATGGGGAGAGGGATGCAGATACGAGGAAACTGCTTTCTGTGATGTTACACGTGCAGTTGTTTATGTTGATCTGGGCTGAGTTTTCAGTAAGTGTTGAATAACGGCCTCTGATTCCTCATTTCTTCCTCTTGGTACCTTTCCTTCCTGAACATTCCAGCTTTATCTGCACTTTTGTACACTTGTATGTGGAACAAATCCACAGTGCAGGTACGAGAGCTGATAAAGCAAAAAAAAACAAACAAGTGGAACAAATGTAGAGCAGGAGGCCACGTTGCTGTCTTCAAACACAATTTTGACAAAAAAAAAAGAGAGAGAGATGAAATGATCAAGTCAGTGACTCCACCACAACAAAGCAGTATTAGATACCTAAAAATAGTGCAGGAGGCACTCACATACATAAAGCACCCTCAATTTATTCTTTTTTATTTATTCCATATCCCCTTTCATGCCAAACACTGCAGGGATTGTTTTGTTTTTTTATTAGCTAGAGTCTGGTCTTTCCTCATGTATTCCCTGCTACAGTTACAGGTCACCATCTGCATTAAATCTGCATGTTTCCAAACTTAGAGATCAACTAAGTGCCATACTGTACTGTGTGTTTCAGACAGTGACTTAATTTAGTAGTTTTTCACATGCTGTAAAGAGAAGAACAAAAAAAAAAGAAAACAACAACAATGTTTTGTGACCAAGTGCAATATTTCACATTCTTATGTAGGTAGGTAGATGCAGTACTACAGGTAAGCTAGTTAGGTCAATTTCAGGCGCTGTCTCAAATTACATGCAAGTCTTTTAATTGTACTTATATGGTTCGATGATCTGACCGCCCTGGTGACGTTTGCAGGAAATGGAAGTTATATCAGATGATCAAATAGCTCCAGAGAAGGAATCTCTCTTCCATGGAAGTTGAGCTAATTTAAATGTAATTAAGAGTAGTTTAAAAAGCTCTTATATCATCCTTTCAGACATGTTTTAGACTTCCTTAATGAAGTCTATTGCACATTTTAAAGGAAAAGAGGGTCGCGGTGCAAAATATAATAGTACAATGCCGCCCTGAATGAGGCAGTGTGACTTGGGGTCATTTTGATTACACTTAAAATTCAGTAGGGAAACCTTTATCCTCATTGAATCACTGTTCAATCTGGTATGTCTCTGTGCCTGACATGAATGGATTATTAAATGGACCTAATGGCCTCTTGTGCTGGAAGTGATTATTAATGCTGGAAAGTCACTCACATGACTGTAAAAAAAAGACAAAAAATGACAAGAGAGAGACACACAAAATGATCAGGACAGTGAGTTGGGGGCCTTTGTTTCACAATCAATCTGCAGTTCCAGGGAATGTATTCAGTGTGTTTTTTGAGACAGTGTCCTATGCTGACTGCTGTGTGTACAAAACGGGGAGAGTGGGGGCTGTTCCGGGTAAATTAAGTCTGTTTATGTTTACGTTTTAGAAGCTGCCAAACTGCCCTGTGTTCTTATTGCCGTCTCCTGATTACCACGTTACTACTATGTTGTTAATAGGATCTTGGTTGGTGGGGTGGGGGCACAGATGAGCTGTGGGGGTGGGGGGTGGGGTGGGATTGCTGGAGGATTCAGTCTCAGGCAAAATAAAAAATTGAGTTGTGGGGTGTTAAGGATCGCTAGCTGGCTAATTCATTGATCCTGCAATCCTGCCATTAAGGAAAGAGGGGTGGGGTTGAGGTGTGGGTGTGTGTGCGCGCATATTTAGCTGCCATGATGACAGGGTGTTTTGGATGTGGGTCATCAAGGGCCATGATATAGATAGTACCCATGCCAACCATGTCGGTGTGTATTGGTATCTGTGCTGTGCTTTACGTACACTCTCCATCAGTGAATCTGTAGTGTCGGTGTGTGCGATCGTGCGAGTGTGTCCACATGCAACAAGGTGTACAGGTGCACATACATCAGCATGCATGAGGGACGTAAAATTCTGCGCATTTGTGTTTAAAGCTGTGTGTGTGTGCGTGTGTGTGTTAGTTGGGTTCTGTGCTGCATTAAAGTTATTTTTTTAAACATGCATTTGTCAAAGAGGAGGAAATCACAAGTCTGCTACAGTATTTAAGAATTCCTCCTCAATAAAAATTTTATTTAAGCTCAGCGTATTATCAGTATCCCTGTCAAGATATACAAAATGCAAAGTAAATTAGCAGGGCCAAATCCAAAAATTCAAGTAAAAGCGACGCATGACCTGTTGAAAGCCTTGCTTGCTCTTCTGTGTAAACGGTTACCTCTGCTGCAGCAGGACAACCAAAGCGATCATCGTAGTTAGAAAAGAAAAAGAGTTCATGCATTAAATGCTGCATCATTCTGACTCTGATATTTTAGAAAGACTGGCAGGCATTGGTGCAGCTGACAGGACTCCTTCCTCTGTTCCTAATCGCAAATGTCTCCGTACCTTAAATCATCTTTTTGATTCCTTAGTTGTACTCGTGCACAAGATTTTTCTGCAGCCACAAATAATATTAAAAATCCAAATCCAGACCTCAGGGCCTGGGGCTACAGGAATGCCAACAGACTGAAAATATTAAGTAGTGTAGTCAGATATGTAGTTATAAAATTCTCTTACTGTGCAATAAAGCCCTTCATACAATTTCTGTGTGTCCTGGGTCCCTGCACTCACTTTCAAGGTAGTGGTATATAAAATACAGAAAATGACACTTATTTACCTGTGATCATTTCTTTTAAACCCTTTATTCACCACACAGTCTGTCAGCGAGTGCTTATTTAAGCATTTATTTAAATCTGAGGGATAAAGCAGCAGTCCCGTCTTTCAGGATTTTATTTTGGGACGGGATGCACCACCAGTGGCTGCTGGACTACTACTACTAGAATACTGGATGAGTGGGGTATCATTTTAATCTGTAAGAGTTAAAGGACTACACTTTGTGTTTTGTCCATTTTTTTTTTTTTGTCCACTGGGTGTTAATTGCATACAGTTTGTTCACATATTCACAGTTTTTATGATTTGAATTTGGTCTTGCAGAGTCCAGGTTTCTGTGTGAAGTGTGAAGTAGGCCAGCTTACAAATACATAATCAAAACCTGCCAATAAATAAAACTTTGACACACTATTTAAGTATAACTAAAGTTTTTGGTACTCTTTGCAGTCAGTTTTCTAGCGGGGACATGTAACATATTTGAACACCGCTTTGTTGCTGGCGGAGTCTGCCACTGCCATTCTGAGAAATCAGATTTAAGCAGCTAAATATTTACATGGATAAAGTTCATGTTCAGTCTTCATTTATGGCACTATTTTTGAAAGCAGTCAGATAAAATGTATCAGAAAGCACCGGTGTAGTCCTTTAAGTCTTCAGTGTAACTGGGATGGCAGCAGGTAACTGTGGTTGGGGTGAGGTGCTGCTGGGGTGTGATTGGGTAGTTTGGGTTGCTGTCAGGTTGGGTTGTGTTGATGTTCTCAGTGCTTCAGTCTCTTCTTTAGTCACTGTGGTAGATTATAATAATAATACAAGCATTCTCCGTGTTTTGTGCTCTGGCCCACGTACACTACCGTGGTTCTGATTGATTGTAAAATTCCGTATGTTATTGAAGTAAATGGAACTTTTGTGTGATGCTGTCCAGGGTCTGATGTGTCCACTATTACAGAAATTTAAAAAATTATGTCAGTAATGATTATTTATAACTAGAATGCGCTCTGTTGGAAATCCTTTGATCACTCTTAAAGGGGCTAAAATCAGTCGTTTTACACGCTTATGACGTTGTTAGGCTGAGGTCATAAAAAGGCTATGTTACGTAGTGCAATATTTACAACATCTTCTTCCCATAGATGCAAATTGAATCTATGTCAACCAACAAACAAACAAGTGAACATCGATTTTTATGGCGTGCCACCCCTTTAACATGTTTCTTCTGAGTTGCTTCTTCCTTTTCTGAAGGTGTTTGACCTCTTCAGTGTAAAAACGCTGTGTACAGAGATGTGTATCACTGTCTATTACCTGAATGTCTCTGGACTGCAGTCTGACCGTCGCTCCAATAAAAAAGAAACCATGTTTCTGTCTCTGGGTTTAATGTGTGAGTACCTGTGATTTATTTAAAATTTTAATTTTACATTTTTTAGTTTTTTCTTGCACAAGATACTGGTTCCTAGTACCTCCTGATACATCCCTCTGGGTTTGCAAGTGTGTGTGAGCATTAAAAATGTGCAATATAAATTATAGTCCATTCACCACGGAATAAACTGGAAGAGGAGAAAACACTAACTATCCGTGGGAACTTGATAGTGTAGTTTGATTTAAACGAGTTAACCGGACAGCGCAGTGATGCAACCGTCACATCTAAAAAGACACGCATGTCAGGTGAACAGGTGATTCTAAAGTGGCTGCAGGTCTGAAAGTAAAAAACACGAGTTAAAAAAGGACAGGGTGTGCTAACGTAGGACGGAGGGCAAAGGAGCACCAAATACATGAAATTGAATGAACTGCATGAAAACAAATTGGCACCAGATGAATGCTAAATGTCTCAACCTTGTTGAATGCATTATAGTGCTATCAAAGGGTAAAAGGGCAATCCGTGGGCCTGCACAGCACTGTGCAGCTATAACTGTCAGCGGACCACTGAAGCAACACGTGTCACTGAAATTATTTTCTTTTTCTTGAAACAGAAACTTATAGTCAAACAGTAAAACCCCTGGAATTAATCTGGTAGTGAAACAGCTGCTTTGTAGATGGAAATGATGGCTGAATTGAAAATTTTTGAAAATTCAAGTGGCTAATGGGATTTTTTTAAATTAATGGCTCCAGAGGGACAGATATGCACAGTTTGGTGCTTGTATCCACTTTTAAAATAGGTTTTGTTTTTTGTTTTTTTTTAAATAGTGGCACAGATTACCTTGCTTAGCAGAATGTAGTGAAGCCCTAAGCAGCTAAAGACAGAAGTTTCCCCACTGGGCCCAAAGCAGTAATCAGTGATATAAGGAAGTCTCTAATGATTGGCAGATGCAGCCCACACTTTAGGTCTGCCATCAGTTTCTTCTACATAATAATTCTTAAACCTGTCAAAATGTGGGCTGGTTCTCTAAAGGCACCGAGGTAGAATTTGCTCCACAGTAGTGGAAAATACACAAATGTGTTCACAGCATCTTCGCATTGCCAAAAAAGGTCTTGGTGCAGTTTTAAATCTTAACACAACCAGACAGGATGGTCATGTCAAATCCATGTTATTAGTTAAACAAAATAACTTTAGGATTCAATATTTAACGTACGTGAAAAAAAAAAAAAATTAAATTGCCAAAGTCAAAGATGGAAGCTTTGCAGTGTCAACAGAAACCACGTTTTTGGCAGCAGATAGAAAACCAAGAAAGCTACTGTGATGACTAGTCTGGCACTTTGACACACAAGGTCAGACACAGACAATCTGCTGACAACAGTGCAAGTGTGAGAAAGAGATGAATGGCTCTTCCATCACCTGTAAATTTGTGTCAGCGCTTGAATTTACTCAAGGAAGCAGACTGTGTGGGTGGGAATAGCAGTGCTTTCAGCTGAAAATCTTAATCATAACTAAATGTGCAGTCAGAGCTGCAGGTCTCAGCTGCTACCATCTCAACTTTTAAATCTATTCCTTAAAGCAGCATGAACACCATTTGAACAAAACTGTTGAGAAATGTACAAAAAGACTCTCATTGTTCAGTTCTTTAATTTCCACTTGAAACCTTGTGCAACATCATTGGCCTCGTTTTATCATCTATAAAGAAAAATATCAAATCTACTGGTGAGTTGTGCAAACGGAATTGAAGAGAATGATGTTTATTGAAAAACATTCAACTGGTGAACCATGAGTTGTTCTAATTTCTGAAGCAGCTCACTTCCTGACACACCCTCCTGAATGATGACAGTCCATTCACTGACACTGTTAACAGGCCTGCATAGAGCAATGAACAATTAAAAGCAATTAAACAGCTATAAATATAAAGCTTAATATTTAAACTGAACATTTTCCTATTTAACCAAGCAGCACAGCTGGAGACTCATGCAGACTTTATCAACTTGCCAAAGCAAGGTAAAAATGAAAATCAATATAATTTCAGCATTAGGGAGCATTGCATTCTTCAAGTAAAGCCTTGGCTTGTCTCTTTGTTTCATTAAATAAATTTAGAGTTCAGATTAGACGTTACCAGTGCCAGTGCCAGCTGGGGACGTCCTCAAACGATGAGAGCTGAAAGAAGATTTAAGATGTGGCAACCCAGTGTGCCTGAACTGTAAACCAATCACACAAACCTATCAATATAATCCCCGTCAAAGTGAAAACACCAGAAACCATCTTCCTTTGCTACACTAGGCCTTTGACTCCTCTCAGAGGAAACACAATGCTGCTTTCCCACGCTGGCTGCTGTAGGGCTCTGTCAGAACGGCAGAACTGAAGTTGCCCCACAATGCCAAACAGGTCAGAGGAAGAGTGAGAAGGGCTAGCTGATGATACGGCTTATCGACTGCAAGGAGGGGAACTCCTCACTCTCCGTGATGTGCAGCGTCTTGTGGGAGTTGAAGTCTTTGGGGGCCAGCACCTGTCTGCAAGTGGGGCACACCCGGCAGTCCAGCTCAGCTGCTACATTAGCCACTGCAGCAGGCGTCTGCCAGGCATTCTTCTTGTTTTTATTTTTCTTTCCTCCTCCAGCCCCAGACTGCTTCTCCAGTGCCTTACAGTCTCCGTGGGCAGTCAGGAGCTCCTGCTGCTTTCCAGTGTCTGGCAAGAGCACAAGCAGCTCATTGAAGATGCGGTTAAAGCCGTCCCCAAGCAGGTCCTTACAGCTGTGGTGGTACCGGGCTGCTGATATCACACCCTGGAAATACAGAGAGGACATATGAGTAAAGCACATAAGTGAATGTGAGGAGCAGATGTTAAACAGGTTCTTTTTGTTTTGGTGGTTTCCTCTTGTCTGTCACTGATGTTAAATTAGTAAATAATTACACTCTTGGAAAAAAGGTAAGCACTACATTTTAAGCTAACAAAACAACCATCAGTTTATTTTTCACTCCACATTTCCAAGCATTAATATAAACACAGAACTGCAGCTCTGTTTTACTGATTGATTACACTGAAACCAGAGCTGCAGCCTTGCGGCTGTCTGACTCCTTCAATCAGTGAAGCGGCACTTTACATCCATATCTGCCCAAGCTAATACAAAATATAAGAGGTGACGGCTTTGATGGAATCGGATAAACGGTACTATGTTTGGCCAATAAAGCTGATACAGATAGGAAAAAAAAAATAGTTGTGGGCATAATATAGGCAATGCAGGCATATACATATACAATTTTTTAACGTGGCAGCACAGAAGATCAAAAACCATGTGGAAACTGAAGGTAACCGTACCCAATCAGTACTTGACTAGCAGCATCACAATATACCACAAATCACAATAAAAAGAAAATGTAAATAATTGTAATAAAAAAGTGGATAATATCATAAATACTATAATAGAAGTGGCATTACATGATGGATACTGGCTAACCTCAGCTCAGCTGTGGCAGAGGCAAACTTCCACATGACAGTCCATTCACTGACACTGTTAACAGACTGTCCTCTGCATCAAGGAATGGACAATTCAAAGCAATTCAACAGCTATAAATAAATAGAGGGATAAATATTCAAAGTCTGGAAAGCTCATGGTCCTGACAACATACCCGGTCGAG
>JAMQGT020002729.1:0-16319 GCA_024447675.2 Pterophyllum scalare | reverse complement strand
CGTGTTATGGTTCCTCGTTCAGTTGCGTATTGCTCCACGCATCCTAGGCATCCTTCACAAAGGCAGCGGTGAGAACATCTTTGTGACAGAGCAGCCCCCAGTAATCACCAGCATCATGGGAAACGGCCGCAGGCGCAGCATCTCGTGCCCCAGCTGTAATGGCCTCGCGGACGGCAACAAGTTGTTGGCTCCCGTCGCCTTGGCAATGGGCATCGATGGCAGCCTGTATGTCGGGGACCTCAATTTTGTACGCCGGGTCTACCCATCTATGAATACAACCGGCATCCTGGAACTGAGGTAAAGCTCCAAATCTGTTGTAGAAATGTAAACTAGGACATAATAAAAACATAATAATCAATGAGAAAGCAGTTTTGAAATTAGAGATTTCTTGATGTTGCAGATAGATTGAGGTAAGTCAGCAGAAAAAGGGGGAAAGAAAGGGGGGGTGCCTTAAAGGCTGGATGTTTTCAGTATTTATAACATGTTAGATGAAAGAATTGAGGTGAGAGACTTGGGCTGGCAAGAAATATAGACTGTGCTAGATAACATTTCCCCAGGGTGTTTTTACACATCTTTAAATGTTGCTGTTCACACCACTGCCAGCTTTGTGTTGCTCTCTGTAGGTTGCTTTGTGCAGACTGTGTGAATTAACATTTGTTTTGTTGTGCTTTTATCTCCCTTTCTTTCTTAAAGGAACAAAGATTTCAGACACAGGTAAGAGCCTCAGGACGATAAATTAACAGCATACCACCAAAAATTGCAAAAGCACTTCAAAGTATTTTCATTTATTATATAAATCCAGGCTATTCACCGATGTAATAATCATGCTTTTTTTTCACCTTCTTTTTTTTCCCCTTCAGTAATAATCCAACCCATAAGTATTTTATGGCAGTGGATCCAGTATCTGGGGCGCTGTTTATCTCAGACACGAACTCTCGACGGATTTACCGTGTTCGGTCATTGACTGGTGGTCGGCTGCTGTCAGACAATGCCGAGGTTGTAGCGGGGACCGGAGAGCAGTGCCTGCCCTTCGATGAACGCTGCGGCGATGGTGGCAAAGCCACTGAAGCTACACTTATGAGCCCCAAAGGTGAGCCACTTAGAGGAATTTCACTTTACAGTTAGCTCCATATGGTTTAAATGACATTTTCTTGTATTACAGTATGTAATGTGGATAGAAGATATTCTTTGAAATGAGTTTTGTTGAGTAGACCTCTACTTTGTGATCCACAGTTCAGTTCACAAGACATGTAATTTAAGGGGGCTTACATTTTCAGATGATGAGATTTTTTTTTCATATTGCACCCATCTTATGACTCAACTAAAGCAGGACAGAGACAGAAGGAGGTTATAAACCAGGTTAATGTTAAACTTATAATGGAATAATTTTTGTAGATCATTGGATCTTAGAACATTGTGACACCAAACTGTCAAGGATGTCACACTGTCACATTTCTTGCCATTGACACATGTGTGCACCACAGCTGTTAGTATATATACGCTGTGTGTACCCATGAGTGTGTGTGTGTGTGTGTGTGTGTGTATGTGTGTGTATGTGTGTGTGCGCCTGGTTCACGAGATAAGATGGGAAGATCGGAGAAGACAATGAACTTCTGATTCCCTCTTACCTGTCACACAGTCAGAAAGCATCAGTTCCTCTCTCATCCTGTTTCTTCTCTTCCTCTAGTTTTTCTGCTATTTTCTTTTTATCTCGGTATCATTTGCTCTGTGCCCTTTGCTGTATCTTCCATCTGTTGTTTTCTATACCACTGCATCTACAAGTTATTTCTGGGCACACTTTACTTGAACAGTCACACCTCTCCTCCGAGTGTCTGCTGCCTGATAGACTGACGGGGTGACACCACCCCGGTGATAAACGATAAAACGGAGAGAGGTATAAACAAATGAAAAGTAGAAAGTTGGGTGTTAAAAAAAGAAATCAAGAGGAAACCAAGGAAGGAAGAAGAGCGCAACAGATCGCTTGCCACTCTAGACGATCTGCGTGCCGTCTACAGTTGTCCTCTGAAAGGAGCTCGGCTCTGCATCCCGATGACTCATCCCAAAACTAACATTTCTCAACATTTCAATGCCGTTCCATCACTGTGTTCCCTCTCATTCGATGAAGCATTGAGCAATTGAGCTGCCCGGGCTGCAATTCATTTTCAGCGGCTGAAAGAGTGAAGTTTAATTGACTTAAAATGTCTATGGTTTGCCCGCAGTGTTTGAATTATGAGTCGTCATTCATGGCGTTCATCTCCCCCACTGACAGGTATCGCAGTGGATAAAAATGGGCTGATGTATTTTGTCGACGCCACCATGATCCGCAAGGTGGACCAGAATGGCATCATCTCTACTCTGCTGGGGGCCAACGACCTGACCGCCGTGCGGCCTCTGAGCTGTGATACCAGCATGGACGTCAGCCAGGTGGGAGAGAATGAAAAAAGAGACAAAGGCGATGGTGTGATTGATGATGATCTAAGAGCTCCCTTACTGCTGAGCTATGATGACTCTGTGGACAAGAGCCAGCCAGGAGGTCAGGGAGAAACTGATTTAGGGAGGGATTAAAGAGTCAATGGATAAATGAATGGATCAGAAGAAAGTGAACACTGCTGCAGTCACTTAAATGAATAAGAGACTTGTCTGAACCTTGGCACCCTTCAGCATAGATATTGTCTCATGTATTGCATAACTTCTGTTTCTGCCTGTCAGGTGCGTCTTGAGTGGCCCACAGATTAGCAGTGAACCCTATGGACAGACTCTCTGTACGTCCTGGAAAACAATGTCATCTTACGCATCACTGAGAACCACCAGGTCTGTACATAGAAGGCTGGATCACCACTGCAAGCCCATTAGAGTGGACACTCACTATAGGCTTTTGACAAGATTTTGTCCCAATTAGGCTTCCTAAAGCCAATTTAGAAGTAAAAGTTCAAATTCTAGCAGTTTTCTAAGTTTTGCAGTAGCAGGCAAATTACTTATTAATTAGTTCTAAGAAGATACTACTTTCTACTTTGGAATCTTACGTTGGAATCTTACTGTATTACAAAAAGTGTATCTCTGCTGTTAAATAGACAAAAAAAATGTGATTATGAGTACTTTCTCTGTTGTTTCTTAAAGGTGAGCATTATAGCAGGTCGGCCTATGCATTGCCAAGTGCCGGGCATCGACTATAGCCTCAGTAAGCTGGCTATACACGCCGCCCCTGGAGAGTGCCACAGCCATCGCCTTGTCCCACACCGGCATCCTGTACATCGCTGAAACAGATGAGAAAAAGATTAACCGAGTGAGACAGGTATGTAGTTGTTGGTCTGATTGTTTTGGAAATAGCACTTTGGTCAGATGTTGGTCAATGTTTTTTGTTTTGTTGTTTTTTTACAATATTATTTCAAGTCTTTCTTGTTCAATGACTATTCCATTTATTTATTTATTTATTTATTTTAGGTGAGCACCAATGGAGAAATCTCTCTCCTGGCTGGTGCTGCGTCCGACTGCGACTGCAAGAATGACGTCAACTGCAACTGCTTCTACGGTGACGAAGGCTACGCCCCTGATGCCGGCTTGAACTCTCCCACTTCTCTGGCTGTGTCCCCCGATGGGACGCTTTTCATTGCGGACCTCAACAACATACGTATCCGAGCTGTACGTGCGAACCGTCCTGGCCCTGCCCTCTCAAGCGTTGGGTACGGAGGATCGGCGCAGTATGAAGTTGCATCTCCAAGGGAGCAGGAGCTGTATGTCTTCAACGGGGAGGGGCTTCACATCCAGACAGTCAGCCTAGTGACCGGGGAGCCGCTTTACAACTTCACCTATGGTCCTGATGGTGAGCTGACCATGCTGGTGGATAACTGCAACAATACTGTCAAAATCAGGAGGGATGGGCTGGGACAGGGAGGAGGAGCTGGACTGCTCAGGCTGGTGCTGCTGCCTGAGAATCAAGTGGTGACCCTTGGACTGGACCCCAGTGGAGGGCTGCGAAGTGTGTCAGCCTTGGGCCAAGAAGTGGCTCTGATGAGCTACAGTGGCAATACAGGCCTCCTGGCCACCAAAGCTGATGAGACTGGATGGACCACATTTTACCAGTGAGTGTGTGATACAGGGTAACACTTCTGAATGCATGTGTGTATTTTCTTCTGTGAGTGTTGTTGGGTTTATTTCCATCAATTCCTGTCATCTAATTCATGCTTTCATCTGAAATTTCACATGGTGTACTGCTGCCCCCAAGTGTCAGCTTTTATATCTACAACGATACGCCCCATCCACCCCCTCTTCCCTTTTGTGATAGTCTGTTGGGTGTGCGCACATTTTTCAACACATATGTGGTACAAGTATGAAGTATGAAGTACGTCCCCTCTTTGCTAATTTCACTGCATTCTCTCATCTCCCAGGTATGACAGCGAGGGTCGCCTGACCAATTTGACATACCCAACGGGCATGGTGACAAGTCTCCACCGAGAGATTGAGCGCTCCATCAACATTGACATTGAGAGCTCGAGCAGAGACGACGATGTCACCGTCATCACCAACCTGTCCTCAGTTGAAGCCTCATACACTGTGGTGCAAGGTAGAGACACACTCAGCACGTACGGGACATGCAGCGGAAAATTATCCGGCCATGAATTTTTAAATACTCGTGAAATGATGTGGCACAAAGGTGGACTAATCCTGGGCTCAAGTTATCAACATAAAACAGTGTAAATCAAATGAATATTGTTCATTAGTCATTCTGAGTAGATTTAAGTAAGCCTTATAACGCTAAAGCAGATCTGTTTATATGGTATCACTGCTCTAATGAGATTCACACAGACTCCAGAACTCCTTTATCTTAGCATTCAAAAACACAGCCGCCCTCTGATGCTGAATGTGCTCCGGCCTGCCGGCTCTAATTGAAAGTCTTCTAATTTTCACTCAGTTATGTGCATGCTCCAGGAGATTATTTTCTTTCCCCTACCCACATCCAGTCCTCTCTCGCTCCTCTCTTAAGGAGTAAAATTACCAATATATAGTTAATCCCAGCTGGGATCATCCTGCTTTTGAATATCATCACAGCAAAATTCATTAACTCGTGTAGAGTGAATCCTCCTCATCCCTCAAGCTCTTGCCTTAGACACAGACACACACACACACACACACACTGACATACACATACAGCTCTCAACCAGTTCCCATGATCCCTGAGCTTATTTGGTCTGTTTAGAGGGATGGGGGACAAAGAACAAGAATTATCCCCCCCGCCCCCCCCTCATCCGCTGACCAGTGCGGCGTGTTGGATGCCTGAATGCAGCCCGGGCTTTAACAGTCAAAAGTCCTGAGAAAATGTTGCTTGTACGTATATATTCAGTGATCCACCTGTGTTGCAGTAGAGGCAGAGTTGTTCACACAGCTGTAAGTAATTTAAGGTTTCCACTGCACTGTGTGGGTTTGAGCACAGCTCTCTGCTGACATACTCACTTAACCATCTCCCTCACTTTCGGCTCTTTCTCGCTCTCTTCATTAACTCCAGCACAGTGAATTCTCCTTGGCCCTCCAGCTCTCATTTCACCCTCTCTCTCTCTCTTTCTCTCACTCGCTATCCCTCTACCTCGCTTCTGTTTTATTACGAGGTTGTTCAGACAGAGAGAGCAGAGAAGATTTATCTAAAGGCTGTTGCTGCCAAGTCAATGGAAAAAGCTTCACTTGTCTGTTTGAGGCATTGTTAAAATGTGCCTGGAGCTTTATTACAAATTGGCCTTATGGATTACTGTCATTTATGGCAGGACTTCAAAGGGAAAACCATCCGATCCCCCCCACCCCACCCCTCACCTTTTGTAAATGAAATAAAGAAAGCGCCCAACTCTGCATCTTCTCGATATTTCTGAGCTGAAAACAATTTAATCTTCCTTTTAATCACTTCATTGTGATCAGGGCGCCTGCTTTCAAACATCAGAGGGAAAATTTAGCCTCTGCATTAATCATGGGCTTATCTGCCTCTATTCTTGTTGAACTCGATATATTGGAGAGATGCTGATTGTGGAGCGATGTCTCTTTAGCCTGAGGATTTTTATTTAGAATATTTTGCAGCTTGTGGGAAGGAGTGAGAAATCAGGTCCGTAAACATTTAATGCACACGATCTGATTCTGACTGACATAAATCTTTATGGATCTTTATATAAATTTCCATTTCCATCAGACGCTGAAGTGCCTGTTCTGTCAGATCGCGTCCGATTGGTCGGTTGGGTGTAAGCTTGGATTTTCCTGTGTTAAAAAATAGAGTAAATATGTGTGCCTGTCAACACAGGCCTCACTTTGTGAGCGCTGCGTATAGTTCCAGTGTGCCTGACAGAATCAGTTACATCAAAACTGGAGAAAGCTTATGTAACATTTCCCAGACCTCAGTGAAATTGCAGTGCGGTTGAAAAGCAATGTGAAGCTAAAATAATACGACTTTTCTGATGGAGCCTAAATTAGGCCACAGTCTTTTTTATCTTTTCACCTGCTTCTACTGTATATACAGTAATTTTTTAGAGTGAATGGTCCTGTGTATCCTTGCCTAAAAGGTCCTAAAATAGAAAGGGCTAAGCTTTTCTTCTGTCTAGAGACAATAAATATGATGAATCCTCCTCACCAATGTTCATATCCTATCTGTTACCTATATTCTCTGCATCAAACCGATGCCCTCACCTTGCTACTCTGATTTCTTACATTATAATTTTCCCCCTCTGCATTTATGCTGCACATTTTTTTCATTGACTTTGATGATCTGAAGCAAATGCTTTAAAGCATTTCCTAAAGCTCCATCGGGATTTCAACACAGGGACTAAGGTTGCAGTTGAATAGTCTAACACGAGCCAAACTTCAGCTTTTCCTAATCAGTTTTCATTCACCTTAGTGGAAAATATTTACACTAAGCTGCTTAATAACACGAGGCAGATGTTGTTGTCTTGTTTTTGTTTTTTGGGGGTTTTTTTTGCTATGCAGATTGTATTAAAATGGACAGCTGGTAAAAAAAAAAAAAAATCACTTTATTACCAAAATTGGAATTTCTAAGAAGAATATCATTTTCCTGTCACAGCGGTGTTGTTGTATTAAGAAATGTTGCTCCCCCTGCTGTCCTTTCATATTCTCTCTTATCACCTAATCTACTTTAACTTTTCCTTTATTAGGGCCTTTCAGTATCTCTGAAGTAAAATTAAGTAATGAAAATCCTAAAAGCAGTGGCAGTGCAGCAGCTCCCAAAATGAGGGCATAGCAAGGCAACGCTGAGCTGCACAGCCTTCATTTCACATCATTTTAATATGGCTAATTATCTTTATTTATATGGCGCTTGTGTAAACCCATACAATATAAACCCAAGCAAAATGCTTCACATAAGGCAGCAGCAGATTCACTTCACTCACTTTGGAAACTTCCTGAACAAAATTGACTATTTAATCACAGCCTGCAAGTCCTATTGCTTCTAATGTAATTTCTGCTGGTGTCCCCCTACAGACCAGGTGAGGAACAGCTATCAGCTGTGCAATAATGGGACCCTGAGAGTGATGTATGCCAATGGAATGGGCATCAGTTTCCACACAGAGCCCCACATCCTGGCAGGTTCTGTCAGTCCTACAATTGGCCGAAGGAACATCACCCTGCCCACAGATAATGGTCTGAACTCCATTGAGTGGCGTCTCCGCAAGGAGCAGACCAAGGGCAAGGTCACCGTGTTTGGGAGGAAGCTGAGGGTAACCGTTTTTCTAAGCTGTCCACAGTCTTGTTAAAATCCACATATGTAATTTACTTAATTAACTTAAGAAACGTCTTTCTTTTCTTTAGGCTCATGGCCGCAATCTTCTCTCCATCGATTTTGATCGCAACACCCGCACGGAAAAGATTTATGACGATCACCGCAAGTTCACTCTGCGCATCATGTACGACGCTCAGGGTCGGCCGGCTATGTGGTTGCCCAGTAGCAGCCTGGCTGTAGTCAATGTGTCGTACTCCACCACCGGACAGCTTGTGGGGCTGCAGAGGGGAAGCATGAGTGAGAGGACGGAATTTGACCCCCAGGGACGCATCCTGTCTCGCTCTTTTGTGGATGGGAAGGTGTGGAGCTACAGCTATCTTGACAAAGTGAGTGCATTTATCTTCAACACTGTCATCCACGGAGTCACATCCAGAGGAAGGCATTAGCAGGAAAGTACAGTAATTTGGATTGTAGGACTGAGTGAAATAATACATCATTTTTATGGTTATGAAGGTTCAGATTTGTCAGGGGAGAGCAAATTACTCCTGGTGCTATTTCACAGGAGACAAGTCACCCAATGATAATGCTATTATATTAATCCATGTTTCACCTCCCTCTCTGCTTCCAGTCCATGGTGCTGCTCCTGCAGAGCCAAAGGCAGTACGTCTTTGAGTTTGACGCCTCGGGTCGGGTCACAGCTGTCACGATGCCCAGCGTTGCTCGCCACACCATGTTCACACACGTGTCAGTTGGCTATATCCGTAACATCTACAACCCCCCAGAGAGCAATGCCTCCATCATCCACGATTTCAGTGAGGACGGCAGACCTCAGGCCATACATTACATGGGCACCGGACGGCGTGTCCTCTACAAGTACGGCAAGCTAACAAAGCTGTCAGAGATTGTTTACGACAGCACTGCTGTCACTTTTGGGTACGACGAGACAGCTGGTGTGCTAAAGATGGTCAACCTGCAGAGCGGGGGCTTCTCCTGCACCATCCGCTATCGCAAAATGGGCCCGCTTATCGACAAGCAGATCTATCGCTTCAGCGAGGAGGGGATGGTCAACGCAAGGTTTGACTACACCTACCATGACAACAGCTTCCGCATCGCCAGCATGAAGCCAGTCATCAGTGAGACGCCACTGCCTGTTGACCTCTACCGATATGATGAGATCTCTGGAAAGGTGCAGAAATTTATGCTGGTTTGCACTCCGTATTTTAGCAACACTGTATCAGAGAATTTGTTATTTACTGACAAGAGCAAACTGTGTGTGAATGTACCTTTTTCGCTTTTCCTTCTTCTTACAGATAGAACACTTTGGAAAGTTTGGGGTCATTTACTATGATATCAATCAAATCATCACCACCGCCGTTATGACACTGAGCAAGCATTTCGACACCCATGGTCGCATCAAGGAGGTCCAGTATGAGATCTTCCGTTCTCTCATGTACTGGATGACGGTGCAGTACGACAGCATGGGGCGGGTGGTGAAGAGAGAGCTTAAGATTGGCCCCTACGCCAACACCACACAGTACCGCTATGATTATGACGGAGATGGGCAGCTCAGTGGTGTCAAGGTGAATACTCTGAGCGGAGAAACTGCAATTCTAACTCTGCGCTGTGTCTTCATTAGATGTTGAAGTGTCCATGAGCTGTAATCTGCCTCTGGCGCTGTTGTTGGAGCATTGTTTTAATGAAAACTGTCTGAATCACAAAAGTCATTGTTTATTTTTCCAGGTGAATGACTGGTCTACCTGGCGCTACAGCTACGACCTTAACGGTAACCTCCACCTGCTCAATCCCGGGAACAGTGCCCGAATCTTGCCTCTCCGTTATGACCTCAGAGATCGCATTACGCGCCTGGGAGATGTCCAGTATCGCCTGGACGAAGATGGCTTCCTGAGTCAGCGTGGTTCAGACGTATTCGACTATAACTCTAAAGGTCAGCTCCTGCGGGCTTACAATAGAGGCCCTGGAGGCTGGAGCGTTGTGTATCACTATGATGGGCTCGGTCGCAGGGTGTCCACGAGGAACAGCCTGGGACAGCACCTTCAGTTCTTCTATGCTGACCTCAACCATCCAACCAGGGTGACGCACATCTTCAACCACTCCAGCTCTGATATCTCGTCACTCTACTATGACCTGCAGGTGGGTGTGGATACACACAGATCTATAAAGTTTTATGGGACAAACTGATTAATAGACATGATCCTGAAACATGAAAGATGAAATAAAATTGTAATTTCTAACTATCTGATGATTAGGGTCATCTGTTTGCCATGGAGGTGAGCAGCGGAGAGGAATACTACATAGCTTCTGACAACACCGGCACGCCGCTAGCAGTCTTCAGCAGCAATGGACAGATGATCAAACAGGTATCCCGCAAAGCAGCTGTGAATTGCACCATTGTGATCTTTATTCCTGTGACAGCAGTTGCATTATTGTTTGTTTTTGACTGATCACAGCTCCAGGGACAACTGGAAAGCAAAAGCAAACTGACTCTGCTTTTGTCACCCAGGTGCAGTACACAGCCTACGGCGAGGTGTACCTCGACTCTAACCCGGAGTTCCCGCTGGTGGTGGGCTTCCACGGCGGTCTGTACGACCCCTTGACGAAGCTGGTCCACTTTACCCAGCGGGACTACGATGTCTTGGCTGGACGGTGGACCTCGCCTGACTACAGCATCTGGCCCAAGATAGGGAAAGATCCCGCTCCGTTTAATCTGTATATGTTCAAGAACAACAACCCACTCAGTGACATGCTGGATGTCAAAAACTATGTCACAGGTAGAATATTTATTTTTTTATATATATATATATATATATATATATATATATATATATATATATATATATATATATATATATATATATATATATATATATATATATTACATGGGGTACATGGTGAAGTCTGTTGCACGAATATTTAGCCCTTGTACTCTTGTGTGTCAGATGGTTGGCTGGGTTTCTTCCCAGCATATTAAAAACCGGAAAAAAATGCTTCTAGTTTACTTAACAAGCTCATCTTAGCTGATGTCCTGAGACTGTCAGGAATCTCTCGTGCTCAGCGGAACAGATTGTTGTGGACTAGATAGTTTATGTTAGTAACAATGTATTACAGATGGCACGGATGAGATAAGTCACAAAAGCAAACACACTTTCAGTTTTTTTTTTACAACAAAATCACTGATTCATTTGCTACTGTGTTTAACTTTGTCATTCAGCAAAAGTAATTTCCCCCTTGTCTGCTGTAGATGTGAAGAGCTGGCTGGTAATGTTTGGCTTCCAGCTCAGTAACATAATCCCAGGGTTCCCTCGACACTCGCTCTACTTTGTGGAGCCACCGTATGAGCTGCAGGCCACCCAACACTGTGAGAACGGACAGGTACAGCTATTTTAATATATATATATATATATACCCATTCTCATTATTAAATCAAATATTGACCATTTTCTTTTAAATATATTATAAATGTTCTCTATATTACTCACTGCGGTCAGCTGTGTGTGATTACATTATCATCTCTTTCAATAAAGTGACAAAGCTTTTCTTCAACTTTTTTTTTTATATATATAGCTCATAACCGGTGTGCAGCAGGCAGCCGAGCGCCACAACCAGGCCTTCATGGCCCTGGAGGGTCGTCTGCTCAACAAGGAGCGTCGCAGGCGCAAAGACAAGCCCGGCCACTGGTTTGGCCACAGCACGCCGATAATAGGCCGAGGAGTAATGTTGGCGCTGAAGGAGGGACGAGTGGTGGCCGGCGTGTCAGCGCTAGCCAGTGAGGACAGCCGCAAAGTGGCTCTGGTGCTTAATGGTGCGCAGTACCTTGAGGGCACACATTACACACAGGATGGGAAGGACTGCCACTACTTTGTGAAGGTAGGCTCTGCTGACAGTGACCTGTTGGCCCTGGGGCTTACAAACGGGCGTAAGTCACTGGAGAGCGGGATCAATGTGACAGTGAGTGGCCGGTCGAGGAGAGGAGTGACTGTGGAGTTTGCGGTTCCATCACTAGTACTGAGCGTTCGGTACGGGCTCGCTGCAGATGTGGTGGACGAAGAGAAGGTAAGACTGTTGGAGCTGGCCAGGCAGAGGGCCCTGGCGGGGGCCTGGGCAAAGGAGCAGCAGCGGGCTAGGGACGGAAAGGGAGGCAGTCGCCTCTGGACAGAAGGGGAGAGACAGCAGCTCCTAACAACAGGTCGAGTACAGGGCTATGATGGCTACTATGTACTGCCTGTGGAGCAGTATCCAGAACTGGCTGACAGCAGCAACAACATCCAGTTTCTCAGACAGAACGAGATGGGCAGGAGGTAACAGCCCACTTGAAGGGCAGACTCTTCCCTCTCGCCCGCTTCTCGAAATTCTGTCCCTGTTCCTTTTTTTTTTTCATACCCAGCCTCCTCAACCCTCCCTCCTCTCAAAACCCATGGAGAATTAACCAACAAACGGGGTTATTCACGGAACGCTGCAGGGACTTTTAAAAAGAATGACTTATCAGACAACACATTGTTAATTTTACTGCCACAGGCAAAAAAATAAAAGGAAAAAAGAAAAAAAAATACAGTTTAGTCAGTTTTTTTGGGGGGGGGGTCAGTTTTTTTTTCTTTTGAAAAAACTTTGAACAACTGAAAAAGCACTGAAGAACTTTGAGAACTGTTGCTTAATGAGTACGAAGATTCCCCTTTTTAAAAAAGATAGCGATATTTTTGCCCATATTTTTTGGGTCACACTGAGAGCGTCCATGACAGCTACTGATAACATGGGAGAGTTGCACTGCGGTGGCTTCTGCGATAAAAAGGCTTGTCTGTCTCTAATCGATACTAGAGGCAAAGGGACCAAAGTGGAGACAAAGCCACTCCAGAGTGCAGCCATCACAACTACTCATCAAAGGAGGACACCGTACACACCGACAGACAAGGCAATGCTAAAAGTTGTCCAACACTATGAGTCGTCTCCCTGTCTCAGGCCTCCCATTGTCCACCTCGGACCATGTCCTCCGCTGCCCGAGGCAGCGCACATCCAACCAAGCAACCACACACACACACACACACACACACACACGCAGGCGTTATGATGGGATCCTTGAAAATACACGCTGTTAACAGACTACAAAATAAACTTTTTCCAAAAAAAAAACAAAAAAAAGTGATGGCTATATTTGTGGACAGTGGTATCACACAGCATTGTTTATTTTAAATCGGGGAGAAGAATCATGCTACTACATATGTGTCCGACTACACTGAATTTCAGGATGTTGCGTATACTGTAGATGCCGTAGTTTTGTACGTTCCAGTCGCGGTAGAATTGTGAGACTTTCACCAAGGCACTTCTGTACAGAACGATCAAACACAACCACTCACAGAGTCCAGACGACATGCTACGTTAGTATTTATTTGATTCTTTTTTTTTTAAATTTATTTATTCTTAGTACTATATGACAATCATGAATGAGTCACCAGTTCGATTCAATATGAACATTAAATGGCTGAGTTTATTTTCTTTTGTAAGATATGTAAGAAATGTTCATTTTGTTTTTGTATTCATTTCCGTTTGCTGCCAGGGCAAATAATAGTCACTCTCAAAAAGAATAATTTATGTAATAAAGTGTTTAAAAAAACAGTTTATACTTTAAATAAAGTCTTTAAAACTGTGAAATCTGTTTTTTCGAAATATATTTCGATGTACAGTGTATAGACTTACCTTTATGCAGCACAGTAGAATATTGTTCAGATTATCAAGTTTTATATTTCTAAGAGGAAGTGGCTTGTAATGTGCAAAATCTTTAGCTGGTCTTACTACTCTAGAGTTTTGTGGCACTCTAATACTCCATATCTACAATATCAATCCCCAGTTTGTTGTTTTTGACTGTTTTTTTGTTTGGAAGCTGTCCTAGATCCCAACAGCAGTAGCAGTAATGGATCCCTCTCACTGTGAAGAGACTCGTGCTGGATGTCATAATGTACCAAATCAGTATTATCAAAGGATGATTCTTATACATTCACTGAAACGAGACTCTTCTGAGAAACCTTATCAATAAAACATAATTGTTTACTTCAGCCGAGTTACGTGTACTTCACTTTCATCTGTTTTTGTGTGTGTGTGTGTGTGTGTGTGTGTGTGTGTGCTTGAACGCTATCGATGTTGTTTATACAGAAGATCCTCATTATTTTATGACATGTATTTGTATTAGTTATATGACAATGAAATGCATTTCAAAGGAATCTTTGAGGTGTTGCTGCTACTGGAAAGTTCCACGAATTAAAACAGGCAGCCCCCCCCCTCCCCCTTTGTTAACTGTACACAGAGTAGCTACCATTTTCCTCTTATGTATGCTCTTTATATCTACTGCCTCCTGACACTTGCTCAGGCATGTTTACATAAGCAAAAGTAGATGCGACAGCATTCTAAATGAAGGTTTAATTATAAAGGAGGACTGTGTGTGTGGTCACAGATGATATGAACAGTGCTTTTGATGATGTTGCTTACCAACTTAAAAGCCCCCCAAAAAATACAGCCTCAGACTTGAACCTGCACTTATTCTGCTCTCCAGCAATACACCTGCCAGGGTTGGCAGGTGAAGCGGTGGTCTCCATTTTTTTTTTAGGGGTCTTGTCACTGTTGCCAGGCAATTATCATGAAAGGCACTGCCACAACATCTGATACCACCCGTTCAGATGACATAGTTTAAAAATGAAACGGTGACATCTACCCTTGCTGATGCAAACATGCCCGTGGCACTGCTAACTACTCTAGTTTTTCTGGTCCATATTGACATGATAGCATCACACCGCTGCTGCAGATTTGTCAGCTGCACATGCATCACGTGACTGTCCTGTTCCACCGTAATCCCAAAGATGCTCTGTTGGATTAAGATCCAGTGACTGTGGGAGCCATTTGAGTCCAGCTCACTGGATATTTTTCTCTTTTTCAGACCCTTCTCTGTAAACCCTGAAGATGTTTGTGAGGGAAAATCCAAGCAGATCTGGAATTTCTAAAACACTCAGACCAGCCTGTCTGGCACCAACAACCATGCATCATTCAAAATCACTTAAATCACCTTTCTTCCACATTCTGATGTTTGAATTGAACTTCAGCAGGTCATGCTGACCATGACTCCATGCCCAGATGCTCTGAGTTGCTGCCATGTTATTGTCTGAATACATATTTTCAATGACAAGTAGCTAATAGATTGTCCAGTCAGTGAAAGTTATAGCATAACTGAAATAGTTGCAAGTATCGTGGAGGCTGGTTTAATGGGGTCTGTGATGCAAACTACAGTTTACTGCAGTTGATTCACCTGCGAACTCCCTGCTGTATCCCACAAATGAAGCGCTCATGACTTTTTAAGGTTGGCGTATTGTTGCCACACCAGGCAATTTTTGAGGTAAAAAAGTCTCCATTTTACCCACAGTGGCAGTGAACTGGCTCCGCTGGTGACTGTCGTGGAGCATTTAGCAGCTAAACCAAATATCTTCAGGTTCATGGAAGCCATTCAAAGGTAAGTGAACATTGGACTTATATTTGATAAGAGGTCACAAGCAGGACGGTTTTAGAGTGTAAACAGTAAAACGTTTGCCAACATGTTCATCATGGAATTGCTTCTAGTTTCACAGTGCCCCCAAGTGGCCAGTTATAGGAAGTTAAATGAGGTTTAAGTAAAAGTGGGCCCATTACACTTAAGTCTTATCTTTATACATTGTTTGATAGTAGCATGAATTTTAATCCTTAAACATGCATATTCAAAAAATGGACACATGTTTATTCTGTTATTTCTTCTAGAAATTAAAAAGAAATGTGCTTCAGGTAATTTTGTATACAAAGTTGCAATAAATGTATGTTAGGAAATTTAGATGAGTATTAATCTCTTATGTTAACTATATGTATAATCAAGCTTTGGTATAATGTAGCATAGTGTTCAAAAGGAATATAATTCTTGCTTGCTTGTATTAAATAAGAAATCAGTTAAAGGGCACCTATCATGCTTTTAAATCCTTCCTTTTCATAAGTAAATCATTCACTTGTGGTCTATATAAAGTAGAACTGCAATGCTTTAGTCTGAATTCCTCGTTATTGTAGCTCCACAGACCCCTCTTTTACCCCTGATCTGAGGCGCGGCTTAGAGCAACTCGTTTTGGTGTGGCCTCTTTAACTGTGAATGAGACATTTCACGCCCCGCCCCCTTCGAGGTCGGGGAGCGTTCCACTCCACGCCGTTAAGCCATTTTTGTAGTTTGATAGCAGCATACAATTAAAAACTGGCAGAGAAACTGGCACTTCGAAGAGGCTCTGCTGTCAAACCGAACATTTTGACTTGGCTACTTGCAATTTTGGCATAACTGAACTTGGACTACAAAATCACTGCTGGAAAAAAAATGGCGGATTCAGGAAATTGGTAAGCTGGAAGTCCATGACCTTGTTTAGCAGTTCCACAGCAAATACTGTGACGTAACAGATAAGAAAATGTAAGAGGGAATATTGAAAATTGAACAGACTGAAAAATATGACCCAAAAAGAATATAAAGATATCTATGCAGCACCGGGAGAGAATAAATTTAAATTTTCTGCACCCCTACACACTCAAAGTACACAACAAAATACCCATCTTATAGTGC
>JAMQGT020002725.1:0-16164 GCA_024447675.2 Pterophyllum scalare | reverse complement strand
GAGAGTTAATGTTAGTGAATGTAAGATGTTTCAGTGACCCACAGATGCATTTACAGACACTTATATCCTCCTAATATCCTTATTTGAGAAATCTTCTGTGAAAACACAACAAAGTCTGTAGTATTGCACGTATACTCACATAACAACATGCTGCATATGGATTATTACTTTTACTTTCAGTAGATGTTTGGTTATGTCTACACAAAAAACTACATAATTAGATTTTAAGAAATAATTTGAGTTAATTATTTTACAACATTAACTATATTTTTAAAAGTACAATTAGAAATGTTTGAACTTCTACAGTTATTTTTCAGCTGGTTATTTTTCAGACTGATTAATACAGTATGAAGCATTTCATGAAAATCTACTAAATTTGTGCCCAGAAACTATTGATGATGCAGCTGAAATGTTACATGACAGCACGGTACCTTCGTTTTGTCATACAAGGAATGATTGTCCAGCAGCATTCGCCGCTCCATTCGAGCAAACCTCCTCAGGTCTCTCTCGAACTGCTGCGGAAGGAACAATCAATAGTCTGAAATTAAATACCTATTTTCCTTGTCAGCCGTATGACTTTAAAAGGAAATAGTGATGTCTAAATGCATTTTGTATTCCTGGAGGACTTCTATCCCTTTTTATTATCGTTATTAGCAAGATGGTTTCAGGATATGAGACTTTGCTGATATGAAATCTTATTTTTATTATGTGCACTTGGCTATGAATGCCAAAACAGTGGTTCCAAAGTGGGGTTCCGGTACTCCCGGGTGTCCCATAGCCCAGAGGGTTCTCAAAAACCTTTATATATATAAACTTGATTAAAACATGCATATATACAATATTATTTGTAGGCCAAAAGAAACTAATATAATTTATTGCACATTACATCAATCTATCGTGAGTCTATAGTTCTCTCAGCTACACTTATTAGCCAGGCAGCAAGCTGGCTAATAAGTGGAGAAATATTTCAGTTAGTCCTCAATGATTATGAGGAGGTCCTGTGAGGGATCCTCAGCCCCCAAAAGTTTGAGAACTCTGGGTCTTAAAAGTACATTATGTGTCCTTAGAACCAGTTTCAAAATGAACTCTCTGTTTGGCAATCAAGGTCTTCCTTTGGCTTGGTGCTGCTTTTTTGTTCAAGAAACATTTTACTACATGTCCTTGGCACAAGTAAGAATTGACCGTGACACTGAATAACTACTAGTAAATTTCTTCTGCTCACACATTCTTCCTGTAGCTCCCTCACTTTCATTCATTTCCTATAATCCTTCTTACCCTGGAGCCGGACCAGCCAAGGAGAGCGAAGGCGTAACGATCCACAGGTGGCGATACTAAGTCCACACGTACAGCCCTCCAGCCCCTGCTGTCTTCCTCTGCACTTTGGAGACCTTCCTCTACTTGGCTGTCCTCCAGTCGCAGGATCAGGAAGCACTTTGCAAAGTGGTCCATGGCCTCAAACCTGTGGCTGGGAAGCTTCAACTCATCAAAAGTCGAGGCCTGGTATTCGCAGTAGAGAAGAATGCCCTGATGAAAATAAAATGAGAATGTGTTCACTGGTCTTTATGCACGGTTATGTATTTTTTTATCTGCTTGTCCAAGATACACAACAGTCTATAAAATGTTATCTATAATAGCTATAACACCAGGAATTAATTGTAGAGATTATGTAAAAAAGCATGCAACATTGGTTTTGAGCAGATGCTGGAAAGAGGACAGCCAGTTTATCTGTTCTCAAGTGAACAGCCAGGGGCCCTCATAGTAAATATCCATCCCCCTTTCATCTCTGGCCCAGACTTCAGAGCAACCAAAAAAAAAGGACCTGCATAACTTGCACACAGTGCAGGCTCACTGCAGGTTAAAAATACTTAAGTATTATCCTGAGTCAGGTGCTGATCCGATGTGCAGGATAATTCTGGTTGATTTCATCCAGAAATCTTAAATGTTGTGCAAAGAGCAAAATTAGCATGACCTATAGAACCACAATGGCCACATTTGGCCACCCCAGGCTGAAATAAATCTAAATTGTCCTTCGCATCTGACCATTTAACACTCTAAGACTGACAGAAGAATTTAACATTCATACTATTGTGCCTCTTTAGTCCTAATCCAAAGCCATTTTCTTGCAGTCCAGAGTAATATCTTGTCAGCATTGCAGTAATTAAGACACATTGACATAAAAGCCTCCATTATTATGTGTTCCACTGACTGGCAGGAGCTATCAAATTTTATAATTTGTATTTTAAAAAAGACTCAATTACTGGAATCCTGCACGGTGTTTAAACCTGGATCAAAAAGCTCAATTAAAGTGAAATGCTTCAATTCATGGTGAAATGTTTTTTTCTTTATAACCAACAGATTTTTTTTTTTCTTAGGCAAACTTCTCTGTTAATGTAGATAAGCTGAAGAGTTTTATAATATCCAGTCTTTCACATTTTTTTCTAAAAATGTGTCAGTATTTGTTAATACATTTTGTTAAAATATTTAATTGGAAGATTTAGCTGAATATTATCAGCACAGCACTGACATCAAGGCAGACAAGGACAATAACCGTGTCGCTGTCTTACCAAGAATTGAGCCTTTAGCTTAAAGGCTTCGATACATTCATCCACAAATAGCCCTGCATATGAAAACTAATGAAAACCTTTGGTTTATTTGCAGCCAAACACTTGGTTTTGACACATTCCCTACTCCACAGAGCATCACTGTGCCTCTAATATTATCAAAAGATCACTTAAAAACTCAGCACAGGTAGAGTGAGTGAAGTAGTTCTCTCTGAAACCCGAATGAAATTCTAACACAAAGCTATTGCTTTCCATGAACACTGCAACTTGTTTTAAAGCCAGATTCTTCATAAAAGGCTGCTTAGATACAGGCCTGGGGGTATTGAAAAAGACTGAGTCAAGGTAATGTCTCTTTAAGCATAGCTGGGTTTTTGCCCTTTTTGCAATAGTGAGCTGAGGAACGAGTTCATTTTTCTTTGGATGACAAAGTGCTGTATTCTCATGCTTGAGGTAAATTTCATATGCAAGTGGCAAAAAAAATGGAGATGATGCATGTGATAAGCTGATGGCTGATAAACAAGGGCTCATATTCAGATTGATTGCTGTTTTAGCTCATCTGGACGAAAAACTGATGAGCTTACAGCAATATCACCTATTGGGTCTTCACCCAAATTACAATCAAGGTCTGTTTGTGATTTTACAGGCAGTAACCTGTGAGCTGTGAAGAATCATGAGCCACATGAGCTGCTTTGTTGATGGCAGTGTGTCAACTGGACAGTCTAAAATTTTTGTATTATCAGAAAGTATTATCAACAACTACTGTACGAGTCACCAAAACATTTGGCCGAAACATACAAGGTCCTCACAGGAGGAATCATAAGTCACGGAATCATATATGTATATATATATATATATATATATATATATATATATATATATACACACACACACACACACACACACGCATATATATATATATATATATATATATATATACACACACACACACACACATATATATATATATATATATATATATATATATATATATATATATATATACATATATGTCTGTATGTGTGTGTATGTGTATAAAAATCAACCTGCCAACCTTCACGAAACCACCTGAAATGATGTGCAAAATGCTGAATGTGTTGAGATGACACAGAAAATGCCATTGAAAGTGGTATGCCTTTGTGTTTCATGTTGGTTTATGGTTATAAAAATACAATATATGATGCAAAGATTTAAAACTGCCATGGCACATTAGTTTTACTTTGACATCAAGACAGCAGTGAACAAGAGAAAAGGATTCATTATCTGAAACTTACAGCTTAACATTCAATTCTTATCTATGATTTAAGTTTGTCTGCTCTATATAATCTAATAGAAAGTGCTATTGTCTCTAGTGCACCCATAGTTGGCATTTATGGTTTTGAGCAAACAGTGTTGAGATTTACTGGATGATTGCCATGAAAACTGATACAGTCATTCACGATTCACCCAAATTAAATATAAATGCCTCGGGGGTTTTCTGACTTCTGATGTCAGCATAAGTTAGGAGTTAATTGTAATTTCTCTTCAGAAACTGTAAAACCAGTGACACTGGCATCAGCCTTAGTCTTACTGTGTTCGGTGCTAATTAGCAAGCTTAACGAAGAGTGTGATCTTTACACCCACTAAATAAACAGCCCCATGCTAACATTTTTTTTTTTTTTACTGTGAGCATGTTAAAGTAGCAAGATTACCACCTAGTTTCAAAATCTGTGCTGAGGCCCCATCTCACAGAGCCAACAGCAAGTCTTTAGACCTGATCAAATAGCAACCAAAAGGGCAAATTGGACTTTCCAAAACAAAGTTCTTCGGTCCCATTGTTAGAATTTGATGGATTGCACTTTTTATACATCTATGAACATTAATAATAAATTACTAATTTGCAATTGAAACTCTATATAGTGGCAATCCCCAGGCATCCTTAAGGAAAAACCCCACGAATCCTGAACACCTGGACCAGGTCACATGGTCTTGTCCATCAGTTCTCCAGGTAAAGTCTCCGACTGATGGAAGAGTAAATCCTAGTCACATTATTGATGTTTTGGAGTGTTACCATCAGATGTTGAGCAGAAGCAGAACTTTCATTTAGTCAGTTCCTTCACATGTCTGCTCTTAAGACAAAATCCTGGAACACTGTCATTGTTAAAAGAAATAAAATATTCTTAAATGAAACACTGCATCACCAACAAGCCTGTAATTTTTTTTAGTTTTGTGTCTAATTTGTCTATCAGAAGTCTTCCTGCTTTTTGGGGAAATCCCCTTTAAGGGTTTTTAAATATTTACACAGATTAATTAAAACGTACACTTTATAAAATAATTACAGAAATGAAACATGTCCAGCGGTTAAACTAAGAGAACAGAGAAACAAGCTTTCAGTCAGCCATAGTAGATGGTTGAAGCCCATTCCCTGGTAAATGGTTCCACTCTTTAGATAATGAAAATCTCTGCCAAGTAAGATGTCAGTGTGTTGAAGGGAGACGAGAGAGGGTCACTGATGAGAAACAAAGCCATATGAGTTGAAAAGAGTGAAATGGAGGGAGTGGGAGATAGTTAGAGAAAAACGAGTAGATAGTGGGAAGAAAGAGAGGCAAAAGACAGATAGTCCATGAATTGATTTCCCGGGGCCTTGCCCTGGCTGATTTTGCTTCTCCCTGGGTGTAGCAGCATTAAGGCGATTAAGATTACAAATTGTCAATTTAATTCCAGCGCCCAGAGTAATTGTTGGGATACTACTCTCCTCTCACTGGCCATAAATTTGCTTCACTCCCCTTAAAGAGCAATAATTGGGGAAGAGAGTGCAGTGAGCAGCCACTCTGCCTGTCCAGCTGATGACTGAGGTTAATCACAAAACATTAAACACCTTGTCAGCATACCCTGAATAGCCATTACTAAACAGTCCTGCCTGAACGGCACAAGTTATCAGACGAGGACAGCGCTTCCCATGGGGCGCTGAGATAGAGGGTGTTGAGAAATCTAAGGTGGTGGCACACCGGGGAGCAGATCTCAAAGAAATAGCCAGGCTCCTTCACACTTTCCCTCTAATTATCTTCAGGAGTAGGCTCATTTGCTGTGCAACTGCAGGCCAAAATTTGGGATGTCACCTGCTGCGGCACCCCTGGACCGCTCTCCCTCTGCAATTACAGATAACCATTCACCTTCTGATGAAAGGGACGGACAAGAAAGTTCCCTTTGCATTCGGTAATAGCTTAGCTACAGGCAGTGACAGTTCTCACTTGGATAATGAGGGCAGAATGACAGCATAAAAGCACTTAAATACTGACTAATCTGAAATTAAAATCCCCCTGAGCCACACTTGAGATGAGCTGTGGGAGAACGTCTGCTGCACATCTGATACAGGAGGCCGCAAATGTAGGTCACTTGTTCCGACCCCTGCTGAAAAAGGATTTCTTTTGGTCTTGAATCACATTGATGCCTTCAGAGAAAAGTATTAATTAGCTACGGTGACAGTTGCACAGACCATTAAGTACCTGAATGCGGATGCCCTTCGCTGGATGAATGTGCGGCCCTCCTGCCTACACACATACAGTACAGTACAGCAGCGCCGATTTCCCCATCTCTCCCTTTCAGCCTGACACAGACACTCACAAATCCAACATAAAAACAGGATGTCATGAAGTTCCCCGTCTCAGCATCGCCGGGGGCTGTTTAGCCCAATAGCGCTCTGTAATCATCTCCTACACAGCAGGTAGTGTCAGCGAGCATCTGAGAGTAAGCTTATTCCACCAGAACTGTTTACAGAGGGAATTACAGAGGAGGACAGCAAGGAGATAATCTTTCCCCCCAAAGCTTTTGCCTCTGAGCATTCAGGGGGGAAAAGAGTCATGTGAACATGACTTTTGAACGTGTGATCAGAAGGTTGAGTGGTTTCTTTCTTGCTCTCTTTCTTTCTTTTTTAATCCCTATTTGATGATTTACTCAGGGTACTTTCTTTGGATTATGATGAGTGGACACAGAAAAGCCACCTGCATCCAGAGGATGGGTGCATCGTTATCAGGGACACTCTGATCTCATCTCGCATGCTTTCTGACTCACAAAAAGAGACATCAAAACGAGCCTTCAAGTTGCAAATTAGCGTGCTAGCCAGCACCATCTGAACTGCACTTTGACTTTGATACAGAGCCCCAGCAGAATGAAAGAAACTGATTCATGAAATTAAAGTATAGCAGTTTATGCGTCTGCCTGCATGTGTGTCCTCTCAGTGTCAGTCAGAGTAGTCATTACTGCTCAGATTTTATTTAGATCTCAAAGTGACTAAGCCTCTGTGCCTGCTGAATAACCTCAGCCATATGGGCAGCTCTGTCTGAATCCCGTATTCAGCCACAGGGAAAACTCTCCAATTACCAGCCATGCTGACCAAACGCAGAACAAAAAAGCCTAAGATGAATGGCATCATAATGACTGCAATGCATACAGGCCTCAGCCTTTAGAAAGCAATGCTTGAACAGTATTTAGAGACAGATGATAGATGGACGGAGGATGAAGCACGGTCCTCTCCGTCTCTTCGCTGCTGTTGCCGGGGCCAAGCTGAATCTCATCTGTCTGCCACAGAAGCTGGTGGCTGACCTTGCTTCTGCCCCCAAGTTATGCTTTCAGAATTTCAGCAGTAAAAGGGGGGGAGAGGAAAAAATGATGAACCCCTTTTTACAAGGACATTTGGAGATAGATGTATTTTTAACTCCCTTCAGGCTATAGAGGAGTGCTGGATGAAGGGGGGATGGGGGTGAGTTCCAGGGGCTGCCTATGATATTAGGCCTGAGTGAAGACATGTCGGCCCCCAGGGGCTCGATTGCAGATGACAAGGTTACACGACTTAGAGTCAACCTCTGCTACCTCCACTTAATCACTGTCTCTTGTGTCCTCGTCCCTCCAGACGGTCCCCTTTCCATCCCTATTCTGCCCACCCTGCTGTGAAGAAAGCTTCCGGTCTTATCACGCTGTCCCTTCTTAGCTTTCTAAAGCCTTTTTTAACACCTGCCCTACCTGCCTAATTCACTGTCTCACATCCATTCTGCCTCCCTATCCCCGTACATTCACACATCCTTTCACGCCTTCACCTCGCTCCCTCCACCTATAGTGGATTTACAGTAAGTGGCTGCAAGTGGTGAGAGCTCCCTGCGATAACATGCAATAAGTAGGAGGTAATTATCGTCAGGATGGACCTCTGAAGGAGCGCGTGGATGCGGAGGTGGGGATGGAGGAGGGTTGGAGGGATAGAAGGGTTTATTTTTAAATCCAGTGATGTCAAAAAGAAGCCAGTAGCTAGACTAGACAGTGTGATTCCGCTCTTTATCAAACACTTTTCTCCTTTAACGACCCTCTTCAACTTTGCATTTACATAAAGTCGAAGACAGTGTTGACAAAGGAAAGTCCTTCCACATCCACATCTTTTTGTACTGTACATTTTTATATAACAGATACTGTCCATAATGGCCTTTTACAGACCAGGTTGTTCTGTTGCATGTGTCATCCTTCTCAGTGGAGAGGTATCTGCTGGCAATTACATTGGAACTTTTTACCAAGCTGCTCTGAAGGCAGGCATAATGACTGGAATGTCATTTAGTCCTGTAAGTAGGGAAAGTTTTCTTGGTGTTCTCATGGGCAGTGTCTCTTTGTTGAGGAGCATCAGACTAATACCAATATATTGCTGAATATTAACAAGCACAGGCGACATAGCGATCTGCTAGATTTTACTTCCACTAATTCAAACCACTGAACTGGATCTTTCCACCGGGTTTGGTACCTTTTAGAGCATTTTAGCACATACAGTGCTGTGCAAAAGTCTTGAGCCATCCCTCATTTCTTTATGTTTTGCTTGGAAAATAGGAAACAGGTGCAGTGACTCATTGGAGCATGTGCAAGCATAAATGGAAATACAGTATATAAGGCAAAAATAGAGTTGTGCAATTCTAACAAGTTAATACGTTAATATTTGCCATGACCACCTTCATTATTCAACACAGCCTGAACTCTCTGAGGCAGCTTTCTTGTCATTTCTTTAAGTAGTCCTCATGAACAGTTCTCCAGGTATCCTGAAGGACATTCAAAGCTCTTCTTTGGAGGTTGGCTGCCGTTTGTTCTGTTCTCTGTCAAGATGATCCCACACTGCTTCAATAATGCTGAGCTCTGGGAGGCCAATCCATGATAGTGTTTCCACTGTGTATACTTTTACTGCATTGGCAGTGTGTTTGGGATCATTGTCATGCTGAAAAATGAAGCTGTTACCAATGAGATGCTTTCTAGATGGTATTAAATGGTGGGTCAAAATCTGATATTTTTCTGCATTCATAGTTCCATCAATTTTGACAACATCCCCAACACCAATCCAGCCCTCACGGATGGCTGTAGATGCTACTGTTTATGTAGAAAGTTTTTCTTAGCCCTGCCACTTCTTTTTTTTGTCCTCCACTTGTCCAGTTTCCTCGTTTTTTTGAGCACACACTGCACACCATGCTGAGATATGCCAAGTTTTTGACTAATAGCTCTTTGTGAATAACCTTGCTGGTGCAGAAAAACTATTTTATGCCTGTTAAACTGTGTTGTTTTTGGCATTGACGTGTTTTTGTAACAGGTTGCAAATGACAAAGTACCTAAGCACACAATTTAAAACTGGTTTGTCGCTAAATTTTCTGTTATTTGAAGATGCAACAATAATTCATCCCTTGAGTTAGATGCCCTTTTAATCCTTGAATGATTCATAGGTCAGTGTGCAGTGGCTTAACAAATGAAATAACATGAACACGGCCTGCTACAGTTACTAGACTGAAAGCGAGTGAAAAAGCCGCCAGTGTCCAAAGTAAAACTTCAGAAAGCTTCAGAACTATTGTTCAAGACTACTTAAAAAAAAATTGCATCAGTGTATCAGTTTATAAATGCAGCTTGCAAACCACATTCCCTGGCCTTTACTGATTACTTACAATTTCACCCTCTTCCCCAAGGAAGATTACTTCTGGCTCCAAAAGAAGAACTTTGCAGCAGCAAGAGGACAGGGTTTTGGTTTAATTGGTAACTTTCCCCCATCTAAGTCAAACAGTGCACAGTAAATATGGAAACTCTACCCAACAGAAGAAAAAGAGTGATAGAAACCAGCATTAAAACAAGAGGGAGCCTCAGATAAGCATACATTCACAAGAGCTTCAGGATCCCACAGGCTTTACAGGGACATACAGTATGTGTTACATCTGCTAGATCAGTGAGGAATAACACCTGCTCATACTGGCCTCATCCAGTCAGGTGTTTTAAAATAATCTGGTGACATTGGCACCATAAGGAGAGATGTGGCAGAAGTTGTTAATGTTAATCATATATTTTAAAAATGTCTTCTTTTGTTGATAGTTTCCTCAAGACTGTTAAGTTAGTGAAAATCTTATGTGTGACTTGGCATTGTGACTTTTTCAGTTTTTCAAACTAGGCCACAAGAGAAAGTTAGGAACTACTGCTTTAAAGCCTGCTGCTCTTCAGCGATCACAAATCACAAGGCCGTTATTCGTGGATGAAAAGCAATAGTTTCCAGTCATGTTTGAATTCTATTCCTCTTTGCCAGAGTTATCTAACTATGCATCCAATCTATTCAGCAAGTGCCTAACTGAACTAGTAGACAGTGAATTAACTTGGGCTGCTTTATTCATTTCCCCCTCCCAGACAACACTCCTATGGATGCATGCAATAAAAAAGTTGAAAGCAGGAGGAGGTAGGTATAATCCTGCACACGTCTGTCTATAATTTAAACACGCTGGATATTTATTTCAACAGTTGTGCTTAACATCTCAGTTTAATATAATTGCAAATGTCTTTTATGCACCACGTTTAAGTAGAACACTTCTGGAACCCAATGATATTTGTCACATTACCATGATGTTAGCAGCAAATAATTGTCACCATCTGAGTACAGCCAATAGTTAAATCATTATGTTAATGTAAACGTAGTCTGCCGTTAATATGGTCTTGTTTTATCTCTTTCTCGCACATTTTTTTCACGCTCCTCACACTCACGTTCTCACTCGTGAATCGGTCACGATCTGTTTCTTTGTCACTCCTTCTCCTCCCCTCTCACCCATTTCTCATTTTTTGCCCACTTTCCATTAAAACACCGATTTTACACAATGGGGTGTCCAATGCTGCCCAAGGTCCTTGAAAGCCCTAAAAGTAGTTCTTAATGTAGCTGCTAAATTGTACTCTTTTTTGTTTTTAACCTAGAATCACTCACCTTTTCCAAATCTTGTTTCATTGCAGGCAACTAAAGAACTCCTTTCTCTCAAATTTTCACAAAAAAAAAAAAAAAAAGCTGTGTTTCCAAGGACACAGCTCTGAATCATGGAAAATTGACCAACTCCTTTCAATGATTTATTATTAAATCATGCTGAAAACCGTACATTAGCTTAAAGTGGCCATGAATGGAAGAGTGGCTTATGAATTCAGGAGTCAGTTACATATGTTATCCCATAATATGCATATGCATGTATGCACATTTTCTCTACCGTTGAAGTTATTACCTCTGAAAATGGGATTAGAAACCTGGAAAAGATACAGATCAAACTCTTATGTCAGCTTCTCTGTATTTTGGTGTTTTCTGCTTATGACATGTGACACACACTCACCTACAATTTTGTTTGGTAAACCTGTTCAAATGCTCATTAACAGAAATATCTAATCAGCCAATCACATGGTAGCAATTCAGTGCTCTTAGGCAAGATGACCTCCTGAAGTTCAAATTGAGCATCGGAATGGGGAGGAAAGGTGATTGAAGTGACTTTGAATGTGCCATGGTTGTTGGTGCCATCCAGGCTGGTCTGATAATTTCAGAAACTGCTGATCTAATGGGATTTTCCCACACAGCCATCTCTGGGGTTTACAGAGAATGGTCTGAAAAAACAGAAAATACCCAGTGAGCAGCAGCTCTATGGAGAAAAAGTCAGAGGTTAGAGGAGAATGGTCAGACTGCTTCAAGCTGATAGGAAGGAAACAGTAACTCAAATAACCACTCACTGCATCCAATATATACAGAATAGCATCTCTGAACGCACAACACATCAAACCTTGAAGCAGATGTACTACCGCAGCAGAAGAGCGCACCGGGTGCCACTCCTCTTAGCTAAGAACAGGAAACTGAGGCTACAACATGAAAATGATGCCTGGTCACAAAGCTCAAATAATCTTAAACTGGTTTTGTGACAATGACAATGAGCTCACTGCAGTCAAATGGCCTCTACAGTCACCAAATCTGAACCCAGTAGAGCACCTTTGCACGTGGTAGAGATGCAGATCATGGTCCAGGTTGGCGTGATGCTATCAAGTCACCCTGGACCAAAACGACCAAAATCTGTGTCATGAAGAATTAAAGCAGTTCTGAAGGCTAAAGGTTCTACATGGTACTACCAAAGTGGACAGTGAGTATATATCTTTGTTGTTGTTTTTCACCATATATAGGATGGAGCTGATCAAAAATGTGGCAAATGATTCAGTTATTTTTATTGGTGCTTCTATTAAAATTCTAAAAAAAAAAAAAAACTGAAGACTAGTGTTGTGTTTCTGTCTCTACAAAACAACACAAGCCCTCTCTAATCCCAACAGAGAGAGGAATGGGAAGAATGTGGTGCGCAGCAGAGTAAGAGAAGTGGTCTCTAGTTTGGGCAGTTTCACGATAGCCACACTGTGCAAGTCTGTGTATGGAGTACACTTCGTTGTACGCAAACATAAATTTCTGCATGGAAAGACTTTTTTGTTTCCTTAGAAGAAGAATACTCTGAAAAGTTCACATAAAAGTTCTTATTTTGTGGGGCATTTCAGGACTATAGTCAACACCTCAAAGGCAGATGGCCCTCTCAAACGACTAGCTAATTTGCCTATGCTTTATCTACATTATCAAATAGAGGTACTGTAGCAGTAGGTAACACAATGCAATGTAGGAACAAAGGCAGAAGATGCTAAAATGGGTGCTAAGAACTGGCCTTTTTTCACTTTTGTAAATATTGTATTAAATTATTCTGAAATGATTAATGATTCCAGTAATGATTTGTTGTTATTTACAGCATTCTGGCTCAGTTTCACATTAATTTAGATGAAAAAAAAAGTGCTTTCCTTTCAAGTACAACAGCGTTAATAAGTAACACCAAACCTTTGAGCAACAATATAGCAAAGGGAAATACTACACCCTGTTGGGTAGCCTTCGAGGCCTGATGAGGAAATTAAAAGAAGTTTTAATAACATGCACAATTAAAATTTAATAAACTTCCTTTTTAACAAAGCTTTAGGAGTGTGCAAATTGGTGGGTAAGAAACATATTTTATTCTCGACATAAGACCTGGATTTTAATTTAGCGATGTGCTGTCATGTTGAACATGGCTGCATTATTTGGTACATTGATGTTTAGGTGTTCTCTCAGCACACCTCTTCATTTTTTTTAAAGGAGAACAGACAGCACTGTTATAGCCTTGAGGGCTAATCACACTGCAGTTTGGGGAAAGTCCATGCTACAGGCAAAACACAAATAATAAAACCAGCTGCAAAAGGCACAGATTACAACTCAAATCCATCATCAAGTGGCACTAAAAATCCTGGATGTGTTTGCATGGTGCTGGAGAATGAGCTAACATGTTGATCTTTTTAGAATTGTGCTTATTATTAACCTGCCAATTCAAATAGTCTGATGGGATTAGCTGATATGTAGTTGCTTTCAGAAGCGTTGCTTTGTTGCTTTTTGGCTAAATATCTTGGTAACTACGTCGCTATATTTCATCACTAAAACTAATTAGTTATGGTGAGGAAAATGTGGGTCATGTACAGTGCACATACTGTATGCATCAACATATGACATCAATCAGGCAAGTCAGCATCCTCCAAGCTACTACAGTCAACTGCAGAAAGCTGCCAGCAGCCATAGCAAAGGAGGTTTTCACCAGTTGGTTGAGGAATGCACATTTTTGCCTGGCAGACGATGGTTGCCAGGAGGTCACTGACCAATCTCTAGGCCTGTGTGACTGGGCCCTAAGCAACTGATTTCACAACAACTGCCATGAACTTCCAGCAACAGCTCACCAACAACTTGGGGAATGCACATTTTCCCTAGTGACCGGTGGTTGCAGACCAGTCTCTAGGCCTGGCTAGGTCTTTATTCTCTTGACCCTATAGCGTGACACGTCTGCAATGAAGAACAAGTTAGCAGTCACGTGAATGTAAAACTTTGATTGAGCTATAAATTATCTGGGTAGTCTAGGATTAGGCCTAGTATAGGCATAACTGCAGAAATCTGTAGTGGCATATGAATCATGCCACCAGAATAAGAAAACAAACAAAATGCTTTCACATTCTCACATTTTCCACACCTCTGACAGATGACTGGCTTCAGCATCTTTATTACCCAGCATGCAGCAACAGAAAGCACTCATCCGAGCTGTGTATGAGTGTTTTGGTGCTGCTCTGGAAACATTTACCTTGTTGTTTATACAATTGCCATTACTGTATTTCCTTAGGAATTTCTGTTTTGGCTGATTTTCTTTCCTCTGAGCTGTGCCTGCAGTGTGCAATCAGTGTATTTGCATGTGCTTCGTCATGTTACAGTGGTTTGAGCTTGCTGGGTCACCGCGGGCCAGGATGTAAGTTGGGTTTGTTTACACATGCAACAAGCCATGAGACGCATTAGACATGAATGCAGGATATAGAAACACAGATAAACTAGTTTCAGTGATTTAACATCAAATGCAAAGCAGTGTTCAGAGATTTCTCTGAACTCCTACTTGTTAAAATTGAACACACAGGCATTCCAAAAATGCAGGTTTCAGGAAAGATATTATGCATTGCTTTGTTATACTGTTCACAAAATTGTGCTTTTGTATTTTTTTTTTTTACTCTATAATATGTTCATCCAGGATTCCACAGCTGTTCCAAAATGCATTTAATATAACTCACCATAATACTATGCCTTAAGAAAGAAACAAACAACATACTTACTTGCTGTTTCAGTCTATTAATAGTGCCGGTAAGAAGACACTCCTCCTTCCCCAGCTGTGGTGTGGTCAGGATAAAGTCTACATCATGGCCGAACTCTTTCCCCCTGGAGATAAAGGCATAGCACAGTTACCCACTCACTGTGTCCTGGAAATAATGAAATGAATTATCTTTTAGTCACAGCGTTTAACTGATGAAGAGGGAAGGTGGCAGACGGTGCTATTAAAAGCACAGGCCAAGCTAATGGCACTGGCTTTTTTCATTATTCAAACAAGTCTTTTTTTCTTTCTCTCTCTTCAGCAGTTAAGTGTAAAACCCTTTTTGTTGCCTCAGCTGTCAGAGCTTTAACTTTTATGAGAATCATCATTTTCTACTTGGATCAGTGTCATAAAGCAGACCCATATGGGCCCTGAACAGGCTTACACAATGCATTTAATCTGTCAGCACAATTGCACATAAGAGTTGTTGCAGTACTGAGTGATTATCAAGTGATTATCTGGCAGAAGAAAAAAGCTCTGCACAGAACCGCTGTACGGGCAGAAGATATGTACACAAAGGGCATATCAAAGCTTCTGTCTGGCACCAGCTCATTGAATCCATAGGCACCTCAGCAGAGGAGTGAGAAAAGCAAAAGCATCCCCATTATTTAATTAGGAGGAGTAAATGCAGTTTTTTTTTTCTCCCTCTACCCTACTTTTCTGTATTTTAAAAAATAAATTATCATACTCTTCTCTGCGGTGATTATATTAGAAGCCTATCCGGCACAGCGGCAAATTATTCAAACTAATTAGAGGAAAAGAAAGAAATATCCAGAAATCTATTGTAGACTTTCGGTAATTTATCCCCATGCACTCCGCTCAGAGGAAATCATCTTGCTACAGGAGTGCCTCTTCTGTAGAACAGCGTCAAATCATTTGTTTATCAAAACCTTATTTTGAATGTCAAATAAGTATGTTTCACTCTGTGTAAATTTGTCACACCCAACCATACTGAGGCAGCCTGATCAAACAGTAAGAGCTGCAAGTCTGACTGAGTGACCAGATTTAAACGTGTGGACCCAGGGAAGCGCTGGGATGTTGGTATCACTACTCACCTTGTGTACGCTTTGAACATACTGCTTCTATTCAGACTTCTGTGATGGCTTCCTCAGAACACACGTTGTTTTTAGATAGTTCTAACTCAGAACTTGATAGTGCAAATGTGGCCTGTGTATATTTTTTGGAAATTAGAGTCCCAGTTACTGACTGCTAGCTGCATACTGTAGTTAAAAGATGGATGTAGCTCCAGTGTTTGAAAATCTAATGTGGAAATGTCCTAAACAGCAGGGGGCATCTCCTGTGATTGCTAAAAACAACTGCTGGTTGTGTAGAAGTCTTTTGGAAACCGGCTCCCTTGTGTTATGAGTTTATAGTCCCAAATTGCTTATTTATTGCTTAAGTCTTAATGAATACTGAAAGGGTATGCTTCACCATGTGACTGACAGGTTCCTAGACTATAAGTGTGCATTACCACCATCAAACACACTCATCTTGAGGTTTCACATCGGGTCTTCACTAACCAAAGGGTGATGTCACAGTGGCTACATCCACCATTTACAGTCTCTGTGGCCAGCAACGGTTAATGAGCTAGTTATTGTTTGAGAGCAAGC
>JAMQGT020002724.1:0-15194 GCA_024447675.2 Pterophyllum scalare | reverse complement strand
GCTTCCCCAGAGCCCAGACCTCAACATTATTGAAGCAGAACAGAGCAAAGGAGGCCAGCATCCAAAGAGAGCTTTGAATGTCCTTCAAGAAGCCTGGGGGATTGTTCCTGAAGCCTATCTAAAGAAACTACAAGAAAGCTGCTGAGTTCCAGGCTCTTGGGCAAGAACAAAGGTCTAGACTTTCAAGCTCATTAGAAATGATTCTCCTTACATGTGCCATGTAGTCATATTTAATAAAACATGGATCACATTCAATTAAAGCATGATCAATTAAGCATATATATATATATATATATATATATATATTAAAAAAAAACGTAAACCAACTGGTAAATTGACGGCTTCACTTACACGGTCAGCTCTCTCTTCATCACAACAGACTGGTCCAATGTCCACTTCACTGTTGAACTCACAAACCAGTGGAGGTCACCACTTAGAAGAAACAGAGAGCTGATCCTGAGGTCACCAAACTGGAAACCCTCCATCGCTTGGCTGCACCTAGAAATTCTGCCCATAAAAGTTATGAAAAGAATTGGTATTATAAACAAAGAGCAGCCCTGTGGGAGTTCAACTCTGCCCCAGGAATGAGTCTGACTGAGTGATTACTGCCAGCAATGCAAACCAAGTTCTTTTTACAGTTGTACAGGGACCAAATGGCCCATTACAATGGGCCAGATTCCCTATACTCCCGAACCATTGCTCATTGGACATCCAGAAGGACAAGATGAAATGCCTGATGAAAGGTGACATATGGGTTAGCTGTGTATGTATAAAAATAGAAAGACACAGGAACAATATGGCAAATATGAATACTTCTTTTTTTTTTTATTACTGAACAATATTATCACACATGGCAAACTTTCCTCAAAACGTGAAGGCCACAGGTGGTGCTCTTGAAAACACATCAGTTGCAGTTTCCTAACTATTCAGTTCATATGGCTAGCCATATACCACCACTACTTTATATTCCCCATTCACTGATTAAAGATTCATAAAACTCTGAGCTTTTATTAGCCGCAGAAACTCACGCAGGCACATTTCTCAGTCAATCGCTTCTTCAGCTCCAACACCAAACCCAAACCCCTACTCTCTAGCTTTTTTCATATTTCCATCTCTCCATCTCACTCCCCACTTCCCATCCCTCTATCTGTATGAAGCTGTTCCAGTGTGTGATCAAAGCACAGTGTGCGAGAGTTCTTTCCTCCCTCTGTCAGAAGCAAAAAGACAAGGGAAACAAAGGCCCCACAGTAGTCTGCCACAAATAACCTCTTCACAGCACAACACACGCTCACATACACACAAACCATACTGACTCAGCCTATGGCAGTGTTAAGAAAAGTGAGTAAGGCAGATCTGTTTGAGTGCACTGCTGCTTGTTGGGTCTCTGTGATTCCCAGCATAAAAGGATGCAGCTTCTAATTATCTCTTTTTTACTACAAACTGACACGACACATGGAGAATGACGTGACTGATGGCGGAGTTGACTTCCTGCTTTGTGGTGCAGAACATGAACTTAAAATGTGTTGCAGCCTAACTAACAGCAGACTGTAAAAGCAGAATGCAGGGATGTGCGGCTGTATTCATTCTCGACAGTATTAAGTTGAAAGAGAAAAAAAAATGTCCTTGGGTTCAATTTTCAAAGGCACTACTTTCATTTGACTATCTATTCAGTGTTTTTAGGTGGCCATTCAGGGGCACCTTGAATAATATTCTAATTTCCATTAGAGACAGAGTCCATAGAGAATTAGGTACTTGAAGTGCATACACTTCACATCACATCACCTAGAATTTCTTCAACACATTTTGTTGTTTGAATTTTTTTTCTGCCCTTCTCCCTCTTCGCTCACATCCATCTGCACTCTACTTGCCCTCTACAAAACTCTCCTTCACACTTCAAACTTCCTGTATTCTCCATTATGCTTTTTTTTAATTATTAATCTGAAGCTAAATTCAGCCTTTCGAATTACAGTAGATGCCTAGGTCCAAATGTAACCTGCTGGTCAAAAGTCTCTGAGGAGGCATTTAGTGCTGGTGGTTCCAATTTGGCTTCCATCAGCTTGATGCCGGCCTTTTGCTCTGTGTAAGTAGTGGCCTGTAATAAAGGTTGGTCTCATTCTGCTGCAGTTCTTAAACGTGATCAAGGCACTCTCTGAGTTTTTCCAAACTATAGTTTAAAAGTTTGTTATGACCAACAGATGTATGTTAAACTCAGAAAAGCAGAAACATCATGAACATGTAATTTAATAATGTTGTTGTTTTAGTTTAGTTGTTGGTCTCAGCCTCTGAGTCTGTCCAGTCGTACTAATTCATCTGGCACTGGGACAAGAAAGAGTGGTTTCTCCGTGGAGAAATAAGTCCAGCGAACCTGCCGTTCAACACCCTGGGTGGGACTAAGCCTGTTCTAAAGCTGTGTTCCATATGTACTGGTCACTTATGTTTGGTTGTGACAAATTGAATCTCCTCCCCTGCAGAAATGGGTTAGAGTGGAGGCACTGTTGGACTCTAATGAGTTGACTATTCTGCCTGATATCAGGGCAAGCCATTTAGCAATGATGAAACACAATTCAGGTCCACCACCACTCTCTTCTTGTTTTCTTTTTCTGCCCTATCAGTAGATTGCCAGGGATTGCGGTACTGCGACTCTGTGGTTACCCAGTCCCTGTTCGATGTCGGATAGGCACCGGGGAAACTGTGTGGCTCATTATCCCCCATTAGGGTTTATGGCTGAATCAGTGTGGAGGCAGCTCTGGGCCGTATAATGAGTATGGCTGAAACCACAGCCTTGCAGAGCAGGTGCTACTTGAACACAAACCACACTATTCTGTGCCTCTCTGCCAGGACTGCACCATTGAAACACACAGACATGCACATATCTGTGCCCACTTATGCACAATTCTGCAAGTGTGGACAAAAAAAATACCATGTCTGCTCATGTATCGATATTTTCATTTAAGAAAGGAAAAAAAGATTCCATCTGACAGTACTGAACAGAGCCAGACTCGGTGTTATACTGAAGCTGATATGACTTGACAGATTCTGTTAGAAATGTTTTCTTGCACTCCTTTTTTTTAATCTTTCAGAAAAACACTGGCAACATAGATATGTTACTTATCCCTACTACACACACGTGTCACATAATAAACTCATCACAAAGCCTTCTCTGCTGCAAAACGAACACCAGTTCATCCTGCTCGATGTCCGTCTCTTGCTCTGTCTTTCTGCTGCAGAGGTTGCAATAAGTTTTCCATGGGTACCCTGTGCATCTATGCCAATTAGATTATATTGATGCCCCCTTTGTGTCTCTTTGTTTTTGTGTAATGCTCTAAAAATAATGTAAAAGCAGTTTCTCTCTCTGCATCTCTGGTGCTCCATATCTCTCTGCAATGATTAACAGATGGGCTGTTGGCTCTTGGCTCCAAATATACATTTTGTCAGAATAAAAGCAGCCAAAAGATCTATCACACATTATCACACCTTCGACACTGGACATTTAGCTCCATTAACCTTCTCTGATTTTTAAAATGTTATCAGAAAATTGTTTTCATGCTGTGGATTAATCTCTTGTTTTGTTCATAATTGGTGTCAAATCTCCCATATCTGTTTGAGCAGCCATTTGGAAGCATATACAGAAACAGTTTGCACAGAGGTTGTTTATTGGGACAGAACAAAGCAGTTACAGTGTTTGAACTGTGGACATTATTGACTGTGGAACATGGAATTGTTCCCAAACTGCAATTAGCCAAACAACATCTAGCAACCATAACTAGGCATGGTGTTTCTGTCAAGCTTTGGATTTCCTAAGTCTTAAAGAATGAAGCAGTGTGCATGAGCTGAAAAATATATAGCATAGTGTTTGGTGAGTAATGCATCTCTTGAAAAGGACAAAAAATATATATATTTATTGAAAACTGTTAGCATGTTATGCTAACAGTTATATTAAACATGTTTGCAACTAGCGTTTGTCAGATTTTTTTTTTTTTTTGTGCACCACACATGCAAAGCTGGTTGCTTTCTCTTTTGATGTGACCTGCATTGGTTATAAATACATTTTGGGCAATCTAGTTGTAGCTGTGGTTTGCATGTGTCAAACTGAAAAAAACAAACAACTAAACAGGGTTCTCACCTGCAAGCTAGTTACCTAGTATCCAAACATACATCTTACTGAGCATAAAGAAGAACCCAGATGGCCTGTCTTCCATGATAGATGTAGCTTTGGTGAACAACACACAAGCAGAGATGTGACATGAAGGGGCTTCACTGAAATGGGACTTACAGCTAAAGCAAAATCTGTTTCTTAAGCCAAATGTGACTGAGTTTTAAAGGCACAATACTTAATAAAGAACAGAGTAATTAGCCAAGTCAGGGAGACCATTCCCTCCATGTTTTACATGTGTACTGTTTCTTCATGTTTATCTTCCTTTTCCGTGTTTCTGCATTCTAGCGTCAGGTCTGCGTTTATGTTCAGTAGTTTCTTGTTTTACTTTGTAAGTCTTTGTCTCTTGTCCTCTGTGTTTAGCTGTGCTCCCCACCTGTTGCCTGTCCCTTCATTATCCCCTTGTGTATATATTGTCTCTTGTCAGAGTATTGTTGTTGTTGTGGTTGTGTCTCTATTCCTGTGTTCCCTGCTCCTCTTCCCCAGTTTAGGTTTTTTTCAATTTTGTTATTCTCCTGGTTTATGTATTTAACTTATCTTCCCTAATTAAAAGGCTCGCCTTTTTGTTAACTACTGGCTGCTAGCTTCTGAGTCCTGTGTTTGGGTCCTCACCTCCACACATGCCGCACGGTCTGCTTCCACGTACTGTGACATCTATGCTCCAACTTCCCGATATTTTAGTCTCCAGCAAACCAGCAGTTACACATGTCAGTCTTAGTCATATATCCAGTCTAGTAGATGAACTAGTTTCTGATCTGTAGTGACTTCTTAAAGGTAGGGAGTTTGTCACAAGGGCTTAGATAAAAGACAAAGTTCAAATGGTTAGATTCGTCTGTCGTGTTGATGCTCAGCCTTCTCTTATTTGACTTCTTGGACTTAAAATGAATGAGCCAAACAACCACAGGTCATGAACAGTTCTCTGTAGTAAAGAGTTACCATTGAATACACTTGTGTGGCTAGCAACCAAAGGTATGACTGCTATAAAGAGATGGACCATGTTCAACTGTGCAGTAGAAAACAGGGGGTGCAAAAGGAGAACTGACTGCTTACCACTGCATAACACATCACGAGGCTCTGTGTGAAAAAGCCTCAGGCACCCAACAGTGCTTAAGAAATATATGAATCTCATCTGAGCATGAGACTTCAGCCATTTGGGGCACTTTAGGAGGAAGACAATTCTGAATATGATGAGACAGGAGAGAGGGAGTGACTTGTCCTGCATAGACGACTGGCTACACCAGAAGGCTGGGTGCATATGGTGGTAGTGATCCGTTATATCATGCAGTCAGGCTTTAATGTCAGTTCTGGAGAGAGCATTATGCAGCCAATTCAGCAGGAGCAACTTTGCGAGCTGCTGACTTGTTAAAGGTATTGCACTTCTGTCAGAGGAACACCTGTCCATGCTGTTGCAGCTGGCTCAGCGTTAAGGAAAGCAGCTCGTCCAGTTGAGTGCCTGGCTCTCCTGTGTACGAGAACCCTCCAAAATGTGGTATGACACTTTTTCCTTGAGCCTTTTTGAGGACTTTTACCATCATGGGTGTGTTTAGCATTAGAACAGCAAGAATTCGAAACACTAGAACCACCAGGAGTCACTTTGATTACGAAGTTGAGTTGCTAATTTTCATATTTACAGATCATAAAGTTAAAATACACAGAATAGAATAAAATAATAAAGGGTACAACAAATTACACAAAAGCAAACACATCTGAATTATTTATTTTATTACAGAAGAAGAAAATTGTGAAAAGTTAAAAATTAAAAAAAGGTAATGTGTTATTGTGCTAAAATAAAGAAGCTATCAAAACAGAGCGCTCATCGTGAAACAGATTGAACAAGTTGTTGCCTACATTTTAAAATTTACCTCACAGCTGGCTACAAAAACATAAGGGACACTTTTTAAATAAATTAATTATTGTAGAAATAGAACAGTCAAAGATTATCATCTTGTCCGCATCTGCCTCCGATCAGTGGAACTACACGCCTTATCCAGCGTCTGCAGTGCTCCGCCTCAGTCCTCAGTTTGCCTCCTCAGCTCTGCTCTTCATGCCTGAAATCTGTCCATTTTGGCTGCTCTGCTCCTGATTTCACTCTTTATTTGCTCAAATTAGTTCTCCACACCCTGGACTCTCTGCTCAGTATAGCTATCTCCCCCCAGCTACTTGGAACAGCCAGCAACCTGCCCGGTTCTCCACCTTTCCAGTCACTTCCCAGCTCTGACTTTGCTGTCCCAAAAACTGTTTTTATGACTAATATCTTTGTTTATGTTGGTAAATAACCTGTAGTCAACACAAGTTACAAAGGGGTTATATATAAAATAAAGAAAGGGCCTGTTCTGTAAGTATCTTTATGACTTTATGTTACTGTACCTTTCTCTGTGTTCTTTCTGGTTCAAAATCACTTGATATTATTCTTCAGAGAGATGTTTGAGATATGTTTGACAGATTATAGGACAACAAGTCATTTACAACAGTTTAAATACCAGAAATCCCTTTTTTGGCATGACCCGTTCAGCCCTGTACCCATTATTCCTGTGATGGGGCCGCAACACTGAGCCCTGCAATATAAGGAGCTTGTTCCATGGTGGGATGTTTAGTGGTTGCTGTAAACCATCCAAGACTCACCTTTTGACCAGGTTTGAAGTTGCTGGTTACATCGCATTTTTGCTAGGAGACTGAGTGTACTCTGTGAATTGCCCAACAAAGGTGGGCTAAAAATGAACAGGACATTATCTAAGGTATGTGGTTTGAGGCTTGAAAGCTTGATGGTGGTGGTGGGGGAGTCAAGTAGTCAGTTCTGGTAATCATAAAGCAAATGCATACCTCACATGCAACGCAGAATAATTAATGACTCCACCATAATGTTTTGTCACCGTGACAGAAAACCAGTCATCCATTGCATGCCTCTCTTTTGATTGGCTGTAGGCTTACAGTCTGAGGCAGAGACAGAGCCCCTCTGTGGCGGACTTAGGCAAGATCTGTTCACTAGCTCAGCCATCTAAGCGCTACAAATGACCCACAATATGCTAGAGTGCCCACAGGGGAAATAAAGCTTCCAGACATGAGACTCCATCACCACTGCGTTCAAGTGAGGGAAATGGTGGGGCAGAGAGCGTTTAACCATCTTTGCTTCACTGGCCTCCCGCGTCTTGTTAAAAGCCGATGGCTACTTATGACAGAAGGGATAGTCGAGATGATGAAATGTAATGGGCCAAGAGGAAAGGAGCTTGGCTGAAGAGGGTTGGAAACTAAAAGAGAGAAAGATATGGGCGCAGATGGGAGAACTGAATGGTCTTAATATAAAGTAGCTTATTCTTGTGTGTGTGTGTGTGTGTGTGTGTGTGTGTGTGTGTGTGTGTGTGTGTGTGCGTGTGTGTGTGTGACATTTTACCTGTAAGGCTTTTTTGAGAAGAAAAATAAAAGTGCCCATACTTCTCATTTCAATCACAACACTCGCTCGGCATGTTGTAAACAATTTGTTCATCAGCATCTTCTTCGTGTTTGCTGTTGTGGAAAACATAAATTCAGCTTCTTTGTTAGCAGCACGTCTAACAGTATGACTAACGAGAGAGAAAAAGCAAAAGTAAAGGTGCCTTTAGCCAAATGTATGAAAAATGTAACGTGCTCTGCTTGAGCTGTTAAACATGAAAGTACGAAACTCTAAAAGAGACAAACCATGCTTGAAGAACTACTGTGTACACAGTGTTATGCGTCCTCTGGCAGATGTTAACAACATTTGGAGATTGCAGAAATCACACAGTTTTTTTCTAATGTTTTGGACCCCCCCCCCTTTGATTCCCTTGCAAAAGCGATATGAGAAGATTGGTTATTCTTTTATGTCTGTACACTAACTATGGGGCTGGAGTTGAGACTTGAGCTTTGTTCAGAGTTAAAAATGTTCTCCCAACAACCCTACAGCTCTGACACAGTACCTATTCTTTGCTCCAAAAATAAAAATGGAGGTCACTGCGTTGAGCGAGCGACCCATACGCCACAAGTGTTTGATACCGTCCCAGGTCATTTGTTACATGTCTTCCCCCTGCCCTGCCTTTCCTGTCTACTCTCAAACTGTCCTGTCATAATAAAGGCTACAAAGACTGAAAAGAAAGTGACTAGTGATTTTCTGACAGATTATTCATCCAAGTAAAACCAGTAATAATCTGTTAGAATGGCATCAATGCCACTAAGACTTTGAAAGCCACACACACTGCTCAGTTTTTGCCAGCTATCTACAGAGTTAGGAAAGGACCATGTCACTCATCATCAGACAGTTCCACAAATCTTCTTATGGCGAGTGGTCACTTTAGACAGATCCGGTTCCCATTGAGTTCCAGATGGTTTCCACGCAGTCATCTTGTCAGAGCACACATGTTGTCAGGACCTTGTTTGTTGTCACCCTGCTGTGAGAAGGTCAGCACCTCGCTGTTCCAAACAGCGGAGCAGCCTCCTCTGGAACCAGTCCTGCGCTCACCGGCATGCTTGATGGCTACCGTTTGTGACACGGTTTACTAATTGTGGGGACGGTGGCCATTTCAGCAGTATGGTACCAGTTTTTTCTTAGTTTGTCAAAACTAGTACCCCTGTCACTGTGTTAAGACAGGACGTCGGTTTGCACTAATTTGTGCGTAGGCTGGAATGAAAAATGGAGAAAAATAAGGTCAAAATATTAAAGCGCACGCACGCTGCATTTTGTAATATACTGCTCTTTGTACTCACTCATGCTCAACCGTGACCACTGTTCTGGCATCAAAAGGAAAATTACATTTGTGAAATTGGAAATGTCTTCTGGCGAAACATCGTCTGGCCAGCCTTTGGCCTCAACTGAGCTCAGCTCAGGAGGAGATGAGACAGCCTTATCACTGCATTCCTCCCCTGTAATGCTTGCAGGATATGTTCAGGATTAGGATGATTAAAAAAAAAGTGCCATTATCTCCATTGTGAAAGAATCCAAAGTTGGATTTCTGTAACTCAAACTAATTTTGAGACATCTGAGGACATGAGCTAATTCCACTGATTTGATGAGATTTTTTTTTATTATAGTGAGAATAAAAACAATAAGGCAGGAAAGTATTCATTCTCAGCCAATTAAATCCTAAAGCCTGCTTTAAGTGACTGTTCAGTAAATCCAAAATAAATCAACATCATTACTACAAAACTGTAGAATTGTTACAATTTGTTACCCCTGTGGTAGCTGCAGTAGTCATATTGATGAATTCCAGTCACACATCTACAGAAATGTTTTTGCACTGTGGGCTAAGTGACGTCAGTTGGTTGAAGGGGTTTGGAGGAGGCATGTGGAGGAGTAAAAGCAGTTTCAACAAAAAGGTGACAGAGGATTTGACCACATTCTTAAAAAGAAAACCCTATCCGTGGTACTGACCAGTCCAGTACAGGGTGGGAATGATGCCAGCCTGCAGATAAATAAAGGATCATTGTGCTAAGCAGAGCCAGAGCGGCTTCTCTTGTATTATCAACATAATAATTCTAAGTATTAATTAACGTTTCCTTTTAATGGAGGACTAATAGCAGTTATTCATATAGAGTATGAGTCAAGTAGGCGCTTCACTGTGTATCGATGCAGCATCATGTATTGAGTGCTGCAGATTTGTGATAGTTTGTCATTTGTGTGACTAAAGGCTACACAATACCGTTATATATTGTTGCCGCATCACACTCTGAACCCTCATGAGAACTGTTGCTGTGTCTCCGTGTGAGGAGGGATTGGAAACTTCTCCTACTGATGTTCAGTTTTATCCAGATAGCTGAAAACAAAGTGTACATCAGTGCAGAAGAGGTTGGGGTTGGTGGTGCCACTCATCCAAAATAGTTTTCTCTTCCCATGAGCATGATTGTAATTTCATGCCCCTGAGGGAGTCATCGTTTGGTGCATTGACTGAGGGTAGATAACCGGTCGAGGCGAACATGCATCCCTGTTCTGTTCTATCTTGCCTCACAGCCCGCTGCTTCCATTTATGTGTGCGTGTCACGTTTGCATGTTGGAAGAGAACAAAAGAGAGGAGAACATGAAAAAAGAGGAGCTTATTGCTGTGAATGTTTTATGCATCGCACATAATGACACGGTGTCATATCTCTCCCCCCAGTGGATACCTGCTGTCACATCTTCAGCGAGTGTGCGCGCAGATATCTGCCGTCCCCGCAGCAAAGCCAGCTAAGCCAGGTGCCCTTGCTCCCAAAGATAAACCCCTAAAGCTTGAATGACAGGTTGAGCACTTTGAGACCACACGCTCCCTTTCTCACTCTTTTTGTTTGTTTGTTTGTTTGGGTTTTTTGTTTTTCGCTTTTATTTTGATCACTCTCTCAATTTTTGATCTGTTGTGATGCTCTTCTCTCATTCTGGGCTCAGCTTGGTCACTTGCAGACGCACATGCGGTATTCTGTTAAATATGGGTTTGTTTGTTTTGGGGTTTTTTTTTGTCATATTCATAACTCACAGCTGGTATTTTGCCCTACATGTGCATTTTTTTGATAATCCAAAACGACAGAAAACACGAATGTTAATAAAAGCATTAGAGGGTTTGCAAAACTCCTTTGCACTGCAATAAAGATGTAAGATTCTCCCTCGGTCTCTGTCGGCAAAGCAAGTGAAATAGGAGGAAGCAGTTCTCTGAACTGAGAAAACTCACAGTTGATAGACTACAGTGAGAGATAGCTGAGTAATACCAGAGAGATAGCCTGGTCTTGTGTGCCTTATCAGGGAAGACTTTAAATTCGGCTAAAAGGATTTGAGCCTCAGGATGAATTCAAAAAACATGCAGTTGTGTGTAGTCCAGCGATAGTATTGATCATAACTATCCTGTTTACTTGGGTGGGCTGCGAAAAAAATAAGGTAAACATTGTTTGATCTTGGCTATAAGCTTGATATTGTATATCTGTATCCCTGTTTATTTCACACGATCACCGCTCTCCGTCTCTTCTAATGATGTTTAATAATAATAATGCAAATTTGCTGTCATGAATTTTGATATTTCCCCCTTTTACATAATAAGCTGTTTTGATGTTTTGCTGTTATCTTTGATAACAGTCACAGGTGATTAGGCTTTTCTTTTTGCTCTGTTGCTTATAGGTCCTGCCTTGTGGTGATGGTGGTGGAGATGTGACAAAGATGTGTCAGAGGGTAGCAACAGAATAACAAGGCCAATGGTCAATAATACCCAGGTTTCACTCCAGTGGGAAATGTTTGTTGTAACACCGATTTAGTCCGAAATAGAAAATAAACATTCGGCTCCCAGATTTATGAAACTCAGGCAAACAGCAGTTGGTTGATGAGATCAGGACGGAGCCCTGTAGGAGTCGAGCAAAACTTCAAACAAGAGCTCTCGTGCTACAGGAAAGCGACGACGCTGCTCAGCTCTCACTGCACTCAGTGAGCACAGATCATAATTAGAGCAACTTGTGCTTTAATTAAGAAGACATACAAATGAGTTTAACATGCCATAACTAAAATGAACGTTATTATAACAGCTGGACAGCAGAACAATGCTCTTCTGACTTCCCTGCCACGGCAAAATTTCACAAAATTTGCAACTCTATTCTTGTGAATGTGAGATCAACGACTCCTGTGTGGCAATTAGGCCAAGTGCCAGGATTAAATAAGTGAAAGGGCAGTTAAAAATGGCAAGAAAGCAAATATTTGTGTAGTAAAATGGTAGGTTGCCACCCTGCCTCACTCTCTATCTTGAATTTTCTATGTGTTTGGAGCAGACACAAGCATCAGGATCATTGCAATTTAAAAAAAAAGAGAGAATATTTGTTCTTTTTATGTCTTTTCCCTCATGCAGCTCTCTTCTCTCCTGTTCATGGAGCCTAGAAGTAAATTCGAAAAGTCTGGTAAGGTAAGGTAGCATTACAGCATATGATCACACTGACAAAGTGAGTGCATTTCAGGAGGATTTGTCTTGTTATGGTCAGTGAGGTCAATAACAACTCTGATAAAATACCTTATATATTACCTTTGAAAATTATGAGCTAAAATGGAGGTTGACTGGGTGCTGCTGCTAATCTTAGCTGCCAGAAATAAACACTTTCATGTATTCAGCTGACCTTTGCCATGTGTTGCTAAATGTGATCATTGCACTGGGGCAAAAAGTCATGTGCAATGTTTTTGCGGGACCCTCTTGCTCTCTTAGAGAGCTCTCATTAATTATATTAACAGTGAATAAGCACACTACCTTATAGTATAGTTCTAGAAAGACTTAGTAAAGAAATAAAAAATAAACCATGTCCGCTGTGTTGAATAAATCAAGGTGCAAGTGCATACCCATTCACAGTTTGTTGGGATATTGAAGCTCTGCAGGCTAGCATGATTTTAATATCAATACTGACCTGCCGTAAGAGAAATAAAACAGAAAATGTAATATCCAATCCTATCATTATTCTGAGATCTGAGATCCTCTGAGAGAGCTGGTTTGGCAGAGAAGAAAAGGCAATATGGTGACCTAAGGGGAAGGTGTGGTGACCCTTGCTGTGGGGTCAAGCATGAATTTGCACTCCATAGCACTGACCATAGAGAAAACATCGCTAATCTAACTAGAGAAGGTCAGGGCAAATATATGCGCACACACTCAGGCACATTCCCAGGCAAACACGCTCTATTAGTCACATGCATGCACATGCACAAACCCACACAGCTTACTCATAGCTTTGGCAGAGGTGCACAGGCTGATCACAGGATTTGCAAAATGACATATTCAAAGGCATGAAAGAGAGGAGGAAGAGTGTGTGTGTGGGGGGGGGGGTATAAAAGGATCATTTGGCAACATCTGGATCCACAATCTGCATCCCCCTCCTTCTAATTAACTTCCCCTACATCCTCATTTTTGTTCTCCCTCCTGTCCTTTCCATCTCGTGTCTTTCTGGTGACAAAAAAACAAACAAAAAACTCCTGTGCTCTCTATGTCATCACCATCATCCTACCTTCTTCTTCTTCTTTTTCACTTTCTATGCACCAAGAGGCCCTTATTTCTCCAGTTCAGCTGTAATGGAAGCAAATGCAATAGCGCACACAGACAAATATGAAACACACACACACACACTCAAAACAGGAAGATACAAATATACACACACTGTTTGATGTAAGGTTGGTTTCTAATGCCATCGTCATGGTAACACTCCCTCGCTCTTTTGCACAAACGAACATATCCCAGGAATCCGTGTGAATTCTTATGTAACTGCACAACCCCACACACGTATAAAGACACAGACAGAAAGACAGACCGATGGGGGGGCGGGGGGGGGGGTGAGTCAGCGCTAGACCACATAGTGAGAGCTTCTGTCATCAACGGTATACCTTACACTGTGACAAGAACAGTATGTACTGCTGTGTTACTTCAGCCTCATTATAAGATACACTCCAGTTCACACACATACACACTCACACACACACACGCGCGCCTTCAGTGCTTCACCACAGAGTGAGAGGTAGAAATAGCTGTTGAAATAGTTATGGCGACACCACTGGCTCATGTATCAGAATACTAATTACTCCTTTTGTTTCCTGAGCGCCCTGAACATGTATATGACATTGGGTAATTGGGAAGAGGAAGGCTGGACAAATGAGAATGGGGTCAGTAGAGGCATAACTACAGATATAATAAAGTGACTGGATATTTGTCATGGCAGAGAAGCATACTGCAGACGGAAATCATATAGGAAACAGAAAAGAACATAACACCACGTGCTGGATTATTTATGCAGTCTATGGGCTAAAATGTGAAGGAGTGAGCAAAGTGCGTGTCTGAAAGCACATAAGTGCATGGCATCCTATATCTGACTGATGGGGAAAGAGGAGATAATTCAGTGTTCTGGGATTCTGCGCGCCTGCTCTGCTGCTCGTTTGCCTTAAGTAGGCATGGTGTATTTAATTTGGTGTTTTTTTATCAACCTTGCCGCTGCACTGATACAATTGTATGTGTGGGTGGATGATGCTTTGGCCTTGCTGATGCCTAATATAGCCCGGTGTTTGATTTACTGATAGATGAAAACAAGATGCCAAATGGGTGAATAATAGGGACATGCTGCTCTAATACTTACATTGTAAGTCAGAATGATATATGGCAATAGCAGAATAAGCTGTGTGGTATTGGCAGAAGAGCAAGTTTTTCACTCAACCCAAAAAAATGCATTTTTCTTACGAATGTGGCATCATTTAAGGGGAAATAAACAGGCTTCCAGATGAAAATGCCGACTTCAAATGGAACACATCAATAGCTACTGTGATATCACCAATTTGTTATTGAGGACCTCACATGGTGCATTGGGCTGAGAAACCAAAGGACACTGCAACCTCGTCCAGTAGCAACTTGCCAATCAGAAGATAGTGAAATCTAATTTAAAGTCAAACCCTTTTTATTGTTCTTTTAATCTACAAAATGAACATCATGTTGTATCCATTATTATTTCAAAGCAGTGATTGAGGGAATACCAGAGACTTCTATGTAACCAGACTTCTTTTTTAGCCACAGGAGTCTCCCTCTGCTAGCCATTACAAAAACTGCAGATCTTAACCCTCTATATCCTAACAGAATTCTGTTAGCGCACTCCAGATTCCTGAGAATTGCAAAAGAAAGGGGAAATCTGATGCCTAAATTTAGCCAAATAACTAAATTTGTCAATTAAAAGTTCATTTTAATATCTCACAATTTGTATTTTATATTATGCTTATCTGCTGTCCGTTGTCTGTGTTTGTATTGAAAAGGTGAATGTGAGGTTGGGTGACTCACTTACTACTGCAGACCAAATCTACCTACAGGCACACATAAAGTAACCTGAAATCTTAAAGATCACAAATAGCTCTTTCAACCTATATTTGACCATTTGAGATTTGTACATTTATATGTTCAAAATCTCTTTCTCATTATCTCTTTCTCCTCCCCCTCCTCCTCCTCTTCACCCTCCTCCACCACTGCTCTCTCCCCACTCAGCTCCGCCTCATGTGACACGTCGTCTCCTAAGTTGAACTTAGGGCTCTAACATAAGAAAATGTGCACGAGCATGCTTTTTCATTCCTGATATTGTTGCAGTGAGT